>NMRA01000009.1:1796718-1864756 GCA_002633005.1 Phoronis australis
AATTTAACAACCATTTGAGCACTTTTAAATCTCAAAACTCAACATTTTCGATGACTAGTAGCTATTGTCACAAGTGCTCACTTTGGCTGAGGTGGCTGCGAACAATTGCTCATTACTATATGAAGACATGTGTTTGCCGGTGGTTTTGATGCCAAATATCGATTCTACTAATATAGAACAAACCCACGATTAAGTTTCAAAGTGTAAAATTTGGCTTCAGCTGAGATTGACTCATTCAAACCAGGGCAAGTTATCCATGTTTTCTGCTTGTATGACCCCATGACCCTTCAAACCCCAAAATGTGGAATTTAAGGTGCAACTTGACACTTTAATTTTTCATTTTTAGGAAGACAATGGATGACTTTATACAAAACAGTAGCTATTTCATTTTCTAGTAGCTTCTGTAATTACTTACAATGTCACAAAAACTGTGATTATTGGGGTAAGTTCTGATAGTGGTTTCAGTGAAAACTGAGGTACCCGACTTTTAAGCAACCTAACGCGATAGAATTTGTTTAAAGTGCATTTTAGTAATTACCATAAGAAAGTCAACAAAAATGCATAATATGATCCAAATCCGTGACATAGGGTTTATCACCCCTGCATGGATTTTTGCCTGGTCTGAAGTGTACTGCACTCTTAAAAAGAATATCATGTGATGCGAAAGCATAAAACATAACTTCTGGAACTTACAGTAAAATAGTTTTCCTGGCGTTGCAAGGCGCCACGCCGCGGCCACAGGAAGAATGATTATGCCAATCACCCAAAAATATCATTCAATTCAGAAATATGCATCGTGGATGGTTTTGAATTAGTTTTACGTGTTGTTGAAGTTCTAGGACCAGAGAGTCATCGGCCATTGCGCGATGTATCGTTGTTGAGAACTTCGGTCACTTGCACTGCATTGTCGACAATCAACGAGTGTGGTAATAGTTTGTTTGCTACCTTTAAATAATTGACCATGGTATGAACAACATGTCTACCTATATTGCAGTTGCAGGATCTACCACTCCTTTACCAACACAACGTGGTGGATCTGCCATTAGGGTGACAAAGCTTTCACTTTGAGGCCCCATACTTTCAAAAGGGCCCCCAAGTGCTACAATTCTCAGCACAAAATAGGACCCACAATATTGAGCCCCAAGCAGTTTATTACAGTGCACTTTGAAACCACTGCAGAGACATTGGTAAGTTACTGCAATGTTGCAGTGAAGGAATTGGTGGTTTCAGGGAGAGCCTACCTTATCCAACTGTTTCCTGTCACAAGGGCCCCCTACTGATGCTCAAGCTTCCCCACAGAGGGAGCCACGTACAGCACCATCTTTATGAACCTGTTGTTTTATAAAACTATAAGGCAGACGTTATGAAATTCAATGTAGTAACCAGTCCTAATTTTGTATAATATAATTATAGGTTATAATTATAGGATATAATTTTGCTTATGCTACCAGTTTTGTAACTAGGAAAACATGACTTAGTGGAGACCACCACTGTCTTCATTATTTTTATCCTCTAATTGGCTAACCTAAAACAATTTTGTGAGTTGATAGCAGGAGTGCAGTCAAAAAGGGACACGAGGGACATCATCCCCTCACATTTTACAGTTATGGAATGTTTCCCTCACTAAAACTACTTTGTTTTTGCTACATTGTGGCTTAAATTTCATATTATCTATCTTTCACATTGTGGCCCCAGTGAGCATCAGTATTAGTGCCTCTTGTTTGTATTCACGGCACCCCACGACCACACAACAGCTGGGCTAGCCATGTGACATCACTTTTAAAGCTCTTTAATCAGACAACAGATGCTGCTATTTTTGAACTAACTGACCACATAGAGGCTGCAGAAACCCCTGACTAAGTAATAAAAACCAAATGAACAAAAGCTGACAATATCTTGGCACAATTGTTCAGCCAATATAACTTTGTGAGCAGTCAATAGTTACAAATCATCCACCAGAACATGACCAAATCAAATGACGTAATCACAATGTAGTATGTAACTATGAAAACATAAAAGTCAATGTAATTTTAAGCCATCTCTCTCAGAACACTTCATTTCGACAGCTAAGACCTACATTTTTCATGAATAAGTATATCAAGTTGTTTTCTGAACTTTCATAACTAAAAACATCCTTGTGATAGTATGCTACAATACAATACAATACTAATGTAATATACTATAAAATAAATGAAGACTAATACTTGAAATTACATGCAGAACATACAAGTCATGTAAATATATCATAACAAAAGAATATTATGTCGCTTAACAATATTCTGTAAACAAAATCATCAAAAAAGTTAAGCACCTATAAGTGAGTATTTTTACATAAAATCCAATTGACACATTGCATTAATCTATAACAACTCATTGTTGCATGTGCGACACAAATTTATGAAATGAGTTGGATAACTCTACAAACTGCCCGGCCAGATCCCTTAAATTTTTAGCAAATTCATGCATCTGCCTCTCTTTTGTTGACAGATCCAACTGAAGTTTTGCTATCACTTGATTAGCATGCACAAGTTGTTGAATAGCACCGGAACCAGAATTGTGATGTGATGGACACGGATGATTGTGAACTTTAGTGAAAACATGGGGATTCTGATCTTCAATTGAGGAGGTTGGATTACCATAAAAGGTAATTTCACCTTGCAAACTTTTACAAAGCTTAATTCCGTTTTTCGAGTCCACTGTTTCTCCCTGCATCGGTGATTCATTGACTGGACAGAAATTATCCAACAACGCCGTACCACCATCTTGGTTGTTGGTATCTAAGCACCAGGTAACATCTGACTGCACACTCTCACCATCTAAAGCATGCGACAGACCCACCGTACTACTTTCAGCTGTGTTGCACTCAGACCCATTCTTTCTACTTAGCTCTTCTTTGAGCGATTCAAAGGAGACTGTATTTGATGGTAGATCATCATCCTTGATATTGCAATCAATCCCGGGAAAAATCACGTAATTACTCGCAGCACTCTGACTGTGTAAATTTGATGACGGTAACTGCTTACATTTGTGAAATTTAGTAACTCTTGAATGTCTTGAAAGACGACTTAATTTCTGCTTCAGCCTGTCAGAGTCAAGTGTGCACTTTTTGGGGGGCAGTTCCTCCTTATCAGAACATTTACCACAATTGCCATTATCGGATTGCTGGCTAATATCTGCGTGTGCACTTTTTCTTTTCCTCCCAGTTCGCAGCTTGTAACCAACATATTTTCTTTTCTCCAACTTTGTGTTTCCTACTTCTCCAGTGTCTTCTACATTCAGTTCAGCTACACCTTCAAGCTGTTCCACCTTAAACAGGAACAGTAAGTTACATCATACAAAACAAACTTTGTTTACTTTTACATGAGTTCGTTATGTTTCAAGACGCATTGATCAAACTTTAATAAAGTTACTTATAACCATCACTAATATCTATTTCCCTATTATTCATTTGCCTGCATAGACTATTCAATTTGCAATAAGAAACAGCTATACTTGATTTAGATCAGTCGATACGCCTGGCTATGAGTCATTTTTAAGGAGTTTAGTGAAGACATTCTTTTCTTGCTTATATTAATATCAATCCAAATTGTCTGTGAATATTTATTATATTCAAGATCAGTTGCAACTAAATGCATCCAATAAGTTCTTCAAGCTACACAGAGCTCTGATATGCGTCCACTACTCATTCACTTCACCGGATAAGAAATGCTGACAGGAGGTAATGTGACATACCTAATATTGGCACTATATTACATGCTCATTTTTGATAGTCAAACCTCCTTAAAATGAACATCAGATAGACCTTGCAATTTCTGATAGTTCATAATAACCTAGGAGAACATTTTAGGTTATTCGCATCTCAAATGATTCAAACGGTAAACTGCTATGCCATAAGCCTTCACAGAGGATCTTTTTTTGCATTACACCATATTTCACGTCCAGACATCAGCTTTGACACAGCATATTTGAAGCAAATGTCTGTCGACTAAGAGCTTTTACCAAATTTGCAAGCTTGACTGTCTGTTTTAAGGTAATTGTGAAACTTCATGAAATCTTTTCATTTTTCATAAAAAAATCATTAACTCTTCATGTTCAACCCACAATTAAACACTTTCCAAATCCTAGATGACTGAAGTATCTTAATTCTCATGAATCCTTTTAAAAATCTTTGCTTATCACACGATAGTCATTTTTGCACAAATAGCTGTTGAACAGGAATTTCCAAAAAAGCCCTAAGTGTGGGAAACTTCATGAACAATATAGTCATGTGAAAATGCACGGAACAGTGTCCCAGATTTTTATTTACCCTCAAACAACAGAGAAATCAGTTGTCAAAGTAAATTATTGTTCCAATCAAAAAACGTCCCAAGGTTTCGTTCTTAGCGGCATGATTACCTTGGCCATTGACCATAACACAAATACGTAAAATCTCATGCAAAATGACCCACACACTCACGAGAAATCAATATTCAAAACTGCTAAATGCGTCAAAAATCAAAAGGCCTTAAAACGGCCAATAAAGGTTTGTTGCTTAATTGAAATCGATTGAAGTCGCCCCTAACAACTTACAAACTTGACGCACAAATAACACATTATAATAATTGTTATGAGTTGCAATGAAATATAATTTTGTACAAAGTGTGAATATTCTGCAGTCAGCACATATCAAGTACGAGCTTAAATTACAACAGGAAGTAAATAGAATGAAGTTGAAATTGTCCGGCAAAAATCGGCCAAGGTTGGATCGTAAAACACGTGTCTTCAGTGCATCCGCTCATCTGCATTCTGCATTGGTAAGAGAAATGAGGAATTGAGTATGAGACTGAATTGTGCATACTTAGGGCTGTTCCAGTAAAATCTGTATGGGAGGGGGGGGAAGGCACCTTTTTTTCGCACCCACCACCCATATTTTTCATTTATTTCTTCAGCCTACCACCCGTAATTTTTTATAAGTTTGAAATGCAACCACCCGTAATTTTTTTTTGTTCTTGTGGTTGACCGCACAGGTGCTTGAGTTTATCTGTTCCTCCATCACCACTAACGTCATTCATTACTAAGAAAACATATGTTTCTTTTATGTGGTTATTAGCCATCGAGAAATTCGAGCACCTGTGGTTAAATGGTGTTATGGGCATGCCAATGAGGAGATCGGAGGGAGTGAAAAAGTCGGAGCTTTTTGCAAGTTGCATTTTTGTTTCAGTTTTTGATTCTGTGCGGACTGTTAATAAAATTTACTAAAATTACCCACCATCAAACATTTATGGCCCAATGAAACAACAACTACCTGCAAATTTTTATTTTTTTGAAGTACGACCACCAACCATTTTGAATTTAAAGCAAACGCAACCACCCATAAATTTTTATTTCAGTTGCCTTCCCCCCACCTCCCACACAGATTTTGCTGGAACAGCCCTTACATCAGAAATAGAAGAGGTATGCGTATTTTTAAAATTTTGCTGACAATGGCAGATTTTTTCTGGTAGGCGATTTCCAACCTCAAGTTTTGGCGACGTCTATTATTATTTGGCATCCTGGGATATTTGCTAAGTCGAATTTGGCAAGTTTACATCAAGCTAAGCATAGTGCACTGCAATAGCACCTTTGTACTACAAGATTTTGGACTGCAGGTAAAAGAGGCCTCCCAACTTCACTTCATTGTCCTATGAATTCTATAGATCTAGTCTAGCCTAATGAGACCCATAGTATTTCTTGAACCCTGGTACCTCTAGACTGCTGCACGGTAACACATACTGCTGCATGAAACCAAGTATATTAACACCATCATCCATTGCACATCTGAAACAGTAAACAATTATCAGGTTACAATTGAAGTCACTGAATTTGACACTCTTATAGCAAATTAATTACATGGCCTGCGCACGTCCGATGCAATTCAGGTTTTCAACTGTCTAAAATCTTTTTTTTAACAAATTACTCTAAAGCAGCTTCTTATTTAATTTGTACTTTTCTTATCTCGTAAATTTTTGCTTTTCGTGAATTAGGAAACGACGCACTAAAATGCGTCCAGAGATGAAACACTAGTAGTATTATAAGTTGCTGACTTATTCAGCAACAATTCAATATTGGAAGAGCGTAATCAGTGTTCTCTACAGCAGAAAATTAGAAAAAATACAAAGATCATGAATATGTTCGAAAGTCTGAGCTCAGAGTATCAGGATTTCGTACATTAATTCTTAAATTAAACTTGCGTCAAAGTACAAAATACGAACTTGTTAGCTCAACAAATTAAAACAAGTTGTGGAAAACACTGGTAGCTGTGTTTGTAAGCCCCAAAGCAGTCCAGTTCTTACAACATAATGGTGAATTGAATGTGAACAACTATAACGAACTGAATGAATATACACCATGATTCTTCAAGAACCTTTTCATTAAATGAATTGGTTGAGAAAAGTTACACTGGTTGACTGGTAGGCAACATGTAGCTCATCGGCTGACAGTCTAGCGGCTACAATACTGCCCATCAGTTTCTGCACTATTCTCATCCCGTGTATTTTACATGGGTGGTTGTCCAAATCCTGTTACCGAATAGGTTTTCGCCTCGTCAAAAATACATTTTACACTTAAAATGTCACTTAGAAAATGGTTACTTTCTTCAGCAATGATGAAGATGAATTTGGCAAAGAATTCCGACTCCACTTTTGGGTCGCCGTTATCTTTTTCACAGCACGTGATAACCACTAAGTATTTTAATTGACTGAGCCAAGTGCTGGACTGAGCCAAGCGCCGGACTGAGCCAATCGCAGGACTGAGCCAACCGCGAGACTGAGCCAAGCGTGGGACTGAGCCAAGCGTGGGACTGAGCCAAGCGTGGGACTGAGCCAAGCGTGGGACTGAGCCAAGCGTGGGACTGAGCCAAGCGTGCGACTGAGCCAAGCGTGGGACTGAGCCAAGCGTGGGACTGAGCCAAGCATGGGACTAAGCCAAGCGCATGACACTTGCAAAAATCAGCACGGGAAGATATCCGATGGAATTTGTAAGATTTGTGCCCCTTGGACTTTTTGTTTATCAACAGGCGTGATTTCGCATATGTTCCACAAAATGGCACCTGGTTAAAATGGTGAACAAAGCTTCAGTGAACAGATGCAGGTGGATATGTTTTGCCACGAATGTTGCCGCTTGAATTAGGAAATCTGAAGGTATTTATAGGTTTCGATGTCAACAAATGTAAATAGTGAAAGTGTTACAGTTGCAGATCGGATAAAATGTGCGACTTAAATTATTCCCAGATTCGACATCCTTGGAGTTATTCTGGAAGTGCCTGGTGGGCGGCCATATTGGATAGCAGCTGTGTACCTTTCTCTTTATTGTAGGATATCGTCGAGGGTCTGATTAGAGGTGCTTGTGCTCCAATATTCAGGTAGCCTTACATTTAGCTTTGGCACTAAATATACAGCTTTGCGCAGATGTGGGTAAAAAACAGACCACATAAAATTTGACACAAAATTAGTGTCACTAAAAACTATACCCTTCCTTGAGTACACTAAATTATTTACCGGTGTTGGAAAAATTGGCGATCTACCGTTATTCTGCAGCTAAATTAAATTGCGGAGCGATCTTATGCGTAGGCTTTTAGCGCCATGAAATATTGTGTCAGTGATTGGCATGTTTCAATTTCTGATTCTTCAATCAGCTGTTGTTATTTCACGAAGTTGCCTACACATCACAACAAATTATCAGAACTGGTTTCCTTTCATTATAAGTTTTCAGAATTTTGATACCAAAAACAGAATTTCAGAAGAAATTTTGCTGCGGCCAAGCTATCATCATCTCCCGAGAGATGTTGCAAAAATTTAGGAAAGGGCGCGTGCGCGTATCACGAGCATACTGCTTTCAAAACGACGACATAACTTTTCTTTGTTGGAAAAGGCAGAGAATTACGCAAGAAAATGATGTTTATTAGATTGTTCTCCAATTAAACGGATGTAACGGGCAAGGTGAGTGTTGTTTGATTCCCAGATTTTGCATGCACACCATCCGGTCTTTAGCTCTACATGTTGATACAGGTTTCACGTTGAGTTGACCAGCAGAACTACACTGGATGTGAGCAATTTTGGGGTCTATGGAAGAAATACACACAGTGGTACTGGTACCTAGCTGACCTAGCTGTATTTTGACGAGTCTTCATACAGCTAATTAGCTGGCTAGCTTGCATTATGAATCTAACTAGTGAACCTGTAGCCACGAATACAACAATATTAACTGGTTCTCAAACATATTTCAAATCAGGGACCCACATATCGAACTGTTACCTCAATGTATAAATATGCATGATTCATTCGATGTTATTCGCTGTGTTTTGCTTTTGAGATGAGCAGTAATGCTAGTAGACAATGACCATCGTCTCTATCAAGAATAGAGACGATGATGCTCCTATAGGAGCTCTATACGCCGGAAGCGTTTTGGTGAATTATGCCTTGCACTGACTAAAACATCAAAGCCACGTTGTTACAAATACCTCATGCTCATAGAGGGACATCTTACGAAGTTGTCGATGTGTTCAATTCCTTCCAACTCGAACAAATACTCCTGTTATCAAACGTTTTTTTTGAGCAGTCCCTCGTTCAGTTCCCAAAATCATGAACTCACCATTTTCACACTGCACATGCTCCAATTTTTACCGCGCCCGCTGGGTGATATGACCTCAATCTTTTAAATAGGCCAATTGCGAGAAATTGTGGTCTTGTCAATCAAATGTTTGTTTCCACGACAATGTCTCAGCAGGCTGCCACTACTCGTCTTTAATTGGCGTTACTTGAAACTGATTGTAGTTAATGATTTATTGTTTACATTTGATAAAAATAAATGCTGTTGATAAGACATTTAGTTGTCTTTGTGCACATATTTGACATTTTAATGTTTAAAAGGTTTTAAGTTAGGGTTCATATGATTCGTTTTCCGAAGTTCATTTGCAACAGGTAACGAACAAGTTTCTAGTTTTACGCACTTTATTCTAATGTATTATTACTAAACGTGTCTGTTCAGTGTCAGTTTCGCTCAAAACATGATTTATCTGCCAGTTGATAAATTTAAGTATGATCTCGTACATAATCAACTAAACCATTTTATTGAGAGGTCTTTAAATACAAGCCTGTCACGGTTCTTACACGGTGATACTGACTTACAAATTAAGATATACATACAAGTTAAAACAATTCAGTTGAGTATTAACATGGACAGTGAGAGACGTTACATGAATTGCAACGAACCTTTTAAAAAGCCAAAAGGCCACCTAAAGACACTGAAATACGGAGGCGTAACCGTAGACAGCATTGCACGAAAACTTAGGTATATTTGCTTCCCCACCAAAGACAAAAAGTCCGTTTTTGAGAAAGCGCTGTGTTATACTCGTTTTTCTTGTCTCGGGAGAATTGTTAAAGCTCAAATAAAGCTTAAAGAGCAGAAAGAGATTTTCACATCCAGACGTCGGAACAAAACGTATCTCTTTGAAAGGAAGAAAGAAAAAGAAACAGCAATCGGACGATGATTTATCGGCAAAAAAAAAGAAAGGTACTTTTATGCAAAGTTGTTGTTTTCTGTAAGCTTCACTACAAGTTTTGTGTTAAATTACAGGTCACTGCATGAGTTCCTGTTGTGGCATTTGGCCTGCCTCAAATGAGAATGAGACCGTGCACATGAGACCGTGTTTAGGTGAATAAACACAATGCGCTATATTTTTATTGAAGTGGGTCCCAAATGCCTGTGAATGGCAAAATGACAACCAAGCAGTTTCATTATTTGTGAATGGTGTTAGCGACTGAAATATATTAGGTAAACATCATGCGCGCACCCAGGACGGAGGCTCAAAGGAGACCCCCCTCCCCCATTTGGCTAAGTGGGCAAAGAGGTCCGCCTCAGAGAAACAAAAAGTCCGCGAAAATGTGACGAAAGTGCTCTAAAAAAGCGCAAACACACAATTCAGAGCTCTGAAGGTGGAACCCCATTTTTTTATTTAGTCTTCTCGCTTTTTTGTTAGTAAAAGGTCCACATCATCAGAAAGTCGAGCCCCCCTCATTTCACTTCAGCTTTCAAAGTTTGCCGGTAGGACCGCAACTTCTGACCTTCGGCCTTGTTAAAAGAATGAGGTCATATTTCTTGGCGTGCGGAGAGTGAAAATGGTGAGTTCACGATTTTGGGAACTGAACGAGGGACTGCTCGAAAAAAGTTTGATAACGGGAGTATTTGTTCGAGTTGGAAGGAATTAAACGCATCGACAACCTCGTAAGGTGTCCCTCTATGCGCAAAAGGTATTTATAACAACGTGACTTTGATGCTTTAGTCAGTGCAAGGCATAATTCGCTGAAACGCTTCCGGCGTATAGAGCTCCTATAGGAGCGTCATCGTCTCTATTCTGGATAGAGACGATGCCACGATGGTCATCATTGTCATTGTCTACAACTGTCTCGTGTTTGACTGTGGTGAGTGCAACATGCCATGGCGATGTAATTGCCTAGGACAATACAGGCCCTGTGATTTAAGTGCTGCCAATGTGCTAAAAGATACTGAACAAACTTAGCCATTTTACCTCTCACCACAGACAGTAGCTACCGTCTGTACTCGACCAGCATAGCAGGCAACCTCACCAACTTTCGCCTTCCCCCCAAGTCTCTCCTGCCTTCTCGCCACCTGGTGTCAAATTTTTATACTCTCAAATATATTTTATCAAAAGTAATTTTTTTGCTAATAATTCATTTATGTGTTCAATTTCCGGTTTTGATTTGAATTCAATTTCCCAAAATCGTGCAATTTAATTCTCGAATTAGTACAGTATGCGTCTCAAAAAAGTTGAAAACATTCTCGTCAGTTGCGCATGTGCGGTCAACTCGCTGGTTCCCTGCGTGCCGCTAGGTGGGGCGGTAGCCGCGCCAGCACGCAGGTATCACTTAAATTTCCTCTGTAAATTTTTTTACACCGGCGTTTCTGATTGGCTAGTCGATTCGTCAACAGGGAGCGCTTTAATACGTAAACAAACGGACATGACAGTTATAGAGCAATGGACAACACGCCGGTTAAATCCGCCAGGTCTGTGTGCTTTGTATGTGGTTCAAGCCAACGTCTGTTGAACATTACAGCGGAATCAAAACACTTGCTGTCACACCACCTGCATGTTTGTGTTATGGAGGGTAGTATCTGTAGTTTTTGTTGTGCCAAATTAGAAACAATTAACAAGAAGACAACAGAATTAAAGAAGTTATATGACCAAAACATCGTTCATAAAAAAAGAATGCCATCAAAGGCATCAGCAACTGTGACCACACCGCAGTTGAAACGTGGACGTATCCTGGGTGGATCGCCTGAGAAAATTAGTGCACAGAATTACTATCGACCAATTTTGCCACTGCCGGGTAGCAGGATTCCTGTAAGAAGTCCACATAAGGAACCTGTGGAGAGAGATTCTCTAAACCGGCGTGTACTAAAGGAAACAACTGCAAATGTTAAAGCATCTGCCAAGCGAAACCTCTTAGCAGATCACCAATACAGTAGAGACAAGACTGTTCCTAAACCAAGAAGCAACAAAAAAAACAAGACAAGAGATCCTGTTGCTGTCGAAGTTGAGCAATTAATTCAACTGTCTCCATCCACAGAAACCATATCAGCATCTGAATATTCCAGGATAGTACAGGCTATACAAACGAAGAGTGTCTCCCAAATTGTGGATGCTATCATGTGTGTTTCCAAGATAAGGAATTGTGTTGTAGATTGGTTAAGTAAGTACTTCTCTGCTGCCATAGAGTGGTATGGCAAGAAAACAGGGGACAAAGCCTACCTCAGTGCCATTGGATATGATGACTTGGTAGAATTTGAATGGAGCAAAATAGTCAACGAAGCATCACAGAAAGTACCACTACTGCTCAAAATTATTCTTCGAGTTATGTTACCAGTTCATAGACAGACATCGAGTAATGTAGAGGGACTGTTGCCTCGCATCGGTATGATGTGGTCTATGATGTTGCAGGCTCGCTACGACTACTTGAGTAGGGCAGCAAGAGTCATCACTCTGTGCTTGTGTGACAACAACGTTGATCAGAAGGTTTGTGTAGCATTTATAAAAATTATAGAACTCAGAACCATTAGACTACTTTTATGCAAACTTGTCATTTTTATTCATGCACACATCTAATTTATGTGTAAAATACATGCATTTCTGAAACGTTACAACTGGAATATGATGACCTGTGATTGGTAAAATTATTCATGGAATCTTAAATGTGTTACCTCAGAGTTTTGAGCTTACCCAATATTATTTTAACTTGGAATATCGATCGGCTGCCCTGACTTCAAAATTCTAGGAATTGTTTTTCTGTCAGTTCCACCTCCATTTCTGGTGAAGAAATCACTAATTCAATTAATTTCAAAATACTGAACCAAGGTACACTTCATTCTGCGTAGCTTTGAAGCAATGCCCCCTTGAATTATCCCAACATTGTTATCTAGAAAATTGTAGAATGCTGTTGAAATAAATTGTGTATAATGGTTCAATTTCATTAGTAATGTTTCATTATTGTTTTGTTTTTCAGGACAATTAATGCTGCTGAGGTTAAGTGTGTCTGGATACTTTGGATAATGGAATCAGTGGGAGACTCGAAATTCACCAGGAGACGCTTAGGTCATACCTTTGTAAATGTAGGCATACAGGTAGTAGTTACTTTGGACTTGAAGCCCACAGATGTGCCCATTTGCCATGAAAAAGTCACCCTTTTGAGCGCCACATCCCATACATTTCTTTGAGATTACCTGGACCCCAGGCCCCAACATGACAAAATGCTCTCCATCCATTCAGATGTGAATAAATAGGAAGCTTTATTCATTCGCTCTACCTAGCGAATATCGAGTCACCCATTCGTATACCCTGCTAACTGCATGCTGTATAGTGACTAGTGCTTTTATGGCTGATTCTGCTGGACTGGTAGCTGACTGTGATTACTAGTTAATCTAAAACATAGTTAGTGTAAATAATTCCAATGGTTGCAACCTACCATTCATTTTAGTGTCTTCTTCCAAACTAACAATATCACCATCATCATCTCTAATGCATTTTGATATTGATAATACTTAATAAAAGATGCCTTGTGTTACCAAAAGCCACAAGGTCACCGGTGTACTGCTGTTTTATCAATTTCTCATAGTCACAGACATGATTCATCACACGGTAATCGTACATAGTGTCACTTTGATTATAACGAGTCCATTAGAAGTATGGCATCTGTGACATGGGTTTTATTGTTTGTAAATTGTTCACTAGCCTATGTGTTTTGTATTGTCTTCACTAACACTCCCACGCTCTTCCTTGTCATAGATATCATGAACATATGTTTTAATGACATACTACTTTTTAGGTATATGATCGTTTGGATACACTTGGTGTGTGCTTGTCTTATCCTTCTTGTCAAAGACTTCTGAAACTCATTGGAGACCACTATAAGGATGAAGTAGTCAAAGCAGTGAAGGAAAACAAAAGGTATAATTGCATGTTTGAGTGTATGGTACCCAAGCAAACATTTCTTCATGATCACAGAAAATTCCACCATGTAAGCTCAACACTAGAAGGCTAAGTTTTACCTCAAAGTTGAAAGTTTCTTTGGCACAATTGGTGATATTAGTAACATTGTTTCAAAATGCCTGAGAGGCAACAAAAACACTCTGACACCGAACACTGTTTAAGGTTTTTGAAACCAAGTCCTCGGGGAATTTTAAATTCTGTAGTTTTGCACAACTGCAGTAATTGGAAGATAGTTTGTATAATCAATTAGGCTCACCTAATGTATACGAGTTTGTGTAGTGGTAATCTTCACAGGGTCATCATATCAGTTCTCATGTTTTTTGTCCTCGTAATGTCAACTGAATTCTTTTCAAGTCAAACTGTCATTGCAACTCGTCTATCAGTATTTGCTCAATGCGATACAACATACTTTATATCTATAAAGAATATTTGTATCTGTTAAAGGTTCAAGCTTGTTGGCGACAACATCAACTGGGTTACAGGAGTAAGCGAACAGAGAACTGATCACACCACAAAGGTTCACCATGCATTTGGCTCGATGGCAGTGGTGCAGAATGTGAATTTTGATCATTTGCCATCAGATTCACCGCAACAGAATTATTGGGAGGTGAACATGAAGCAATATCTAATGACTGAACATGAATGGATGGAATTGCGCAGTAACTACGTAATTCTTATTGCAAGAGTGGCAAAGAAATTGTTCCCAGCATTAGCGCGTCTCCCAGTGAAAGAAATTAGAGGAGTGCTGGCTGAAGAGCTGAAGGCCCAAACTAAAGTTGTCCCTCTGCCAGTGCTGTTCAAAAATGAGCAGTACTATCCTGATGTGGTTGATATCATGAAGTTCTATGAAGAGTTCATACAAGTAATTAAAAATTAAATTTATGACAAAAGTCAACTGAACAGGAAATTGAATAATATACAACAGTAATGACATTTAAGACAATGCCCCATTTCAGGTGTATTCGTTCATTTTTCCACTGAACGTAGAGCAACATATGTCTTGTAAATCTGTAAAGAACTGTTTGCAGCAACTGCATTGTACTTGCTATGGCTTGAAGCAAGATTGGTAACTCTGTTACAAGTGTACCGAGGTCAAACAAGCGCTTTTGATCTATTTGTTGAACCATAACGGGGAAAGGCTATGGACTCCCAAATCACATAATTCTGGTTTTGTAATACAGAAGCTATGTTCTGAAGATTGGCGTTACTTTTATCATTTCTCATGACAGGAAGTAACTGTGCAGTAACAATTGACAAAACTGCTTCTGGTTCAAATTGTGAGAACCAGGATTAGTGTTCCTTTAAGTAACAACACCATTTTCACAAACTTGTATGAATACAATACAATGCATTGCATTTATATTGCGGTCACTGGCATGACTGTAAACTCATATTATTTGCTGTTATAATGGGGAATGTGCACTACCGTATTATGAAGGCCCACCTGTCTGAGGGACCGTTGCTCTGAAACTTCGAAATTGTCTTTTGGAATGGTGGTATGCAATGTTGTACTAATGTACCTACTCTTTGTTTTGTTTTTTTTTTTCAGTCAGTGTTCACAGAGGCACAAAAAGATAAAGCTAAAGTTCAGACTGGAGGTGATCAGCTCACACGAGAAAGGTTTTCGGGGGCTAAACGACTGATGGTGAATGAACTAACACCAGAGGGCCGCTTTGAATACTTAAGTCCGATAACTAATGAGTTTTTTCACCTATTGCTCAATTATCTTATTGCCTTTTTCAAACAACTTTATGATAGTGACTCTGACCAAGATGTGGGAACAATGAAATCTGAACAAACAAGACTACGTAGAAGTAATGTTGACAAGGACGTAAGAAAGGCTTATTCCGAGGACAAGGATTTTACCCTCTCATTTATCAATGCCTATATTGCAGAGGCAATACTGGATCATTTCAAAATTACTGCTATTGATTCTGCGATAGAAGCTGTACCTGAAAGTGACGACGAGTTGGAACTGTGGATGCAAAGAGAACTTGGAAGCATTGTGGACAAGTACGTCGCACCAAACATGATGGAAACCATACATTCATGGCATAACAACCAGGAACAAGTTCAAGGTTTGATGTGTCTGTGCACTCAAATCATTTAAAACATGTTTAAATCATTGGTTATTTGTAGGGTTACATGTTACACATTCTGACTGCTCATTTATTGCCTAAAATGTCATTGTTGCCAGTTGACAGAACTGACATGAGGAATTATAAAAGACTGGCTTAATTGTGTTCAGCGAAACTTGTAAAATCTTATTTTTAATAAACTCAGCCAATTAAGATTCAATGGAATGGAGCTATATTTGTAAGACGTAATCCACAGTGTTACATTAGTTTGCTAGCCATACCACAGAATTTAATACGACTATAGCAACAGTCTTACTTACATGTGTTTCAATAACTATAAGTAAGCAATGATCAGAGAGTGACACTAAATCACGTTACAACAACTAATTTACACCAAATCATGTGAACGTAGGATGTTCATTCATTCTCCAAAAAGGAAGAATGTCCTTAACATTTTTCAATACTATCAGAAATTATCCATTATGAAATGTCCATTTTCAGATGCTCTTGGGTGTGGCATGTTCAGTATTGTGACATAATTTCTTAACAGGGACATCATTTGTACCACTTGCAGTTTAAAGATAAACTCCATGTTTTGGTTCTAATGACTGAAACGATACACATATATTCAATGTCGTTAATCATGAATTCTGTTATTGGCATTTCAGAAGATGGTCATGTATTGTTTCTTCGTATTGGTGATAGTCGTTCTGTCCAAGAAGTCATTGTACCAACACAAGATAAAGTTAAAGACTATGGTCATTTGGTGTTGGAGATGGGGTTACTATATATGGAACTGTTGGACATGGTTAAAAACCCAGACCGCGACAGAGGAATTAGAGTTCTGAAGCTAGCAATGGTTGCTTTTAAAAGCAACAACAACTTATCAAAATATGCGAATGAGATACTAAGGTTTCTAGTGCACCAACTGACTCGGCTCTCTGAAAAAGAAGCACATGAAGAATTTTATGGATTGTTCGTTAACACTGCAGGCAAATTTGACTCTCACATACCAGCAGATGAGAGGATGGAGTACCTTGTCGGTTCTGTAAAGAAACATATCAAGCACATGTATTCCAACCAAACGGAAAGCTTTGTTACAGCAAAGAGTAGTGCACTAGCTGGACTGCATGAAATAAGTGAAAACTTTGACCGTTGTAGTAATGTCGTGGTCAGATCAAAGAAACACACTGCTCGTTCGGCTCTAGAAGATGAAAAACTTATGATAACAGATCTCCACGTCATGAGGCCATTTCAGTTTATACCAGGACGATACCACAGTAGATTTCGAAATGTGAAAGGTAGTTTAGTAGAACAAATTAACTCGTGTGAATTACTTCAGTGGATTCACAGAAAGAACCACGAGTTTGCAACTGAATTTGGCAATTGAACAGTTGTTTACTAAATGAAATCAATGGATGAGAACAAGTTACCGTATTCGTTCTAATGAGCGCCCAGGGAGCTTGGAAAATTTGTTTTGGGAGGGAGGGCACTTATTTTAGTCTAATGCAGTTGAAATGGTTGAAATCAAAGGTAGTCGGATATTACTGATAAACTGAAGACCTTGCTGTAGAATTTTAGAATTGTAGGTTAGGCATTTTTCACAAGTATACACCTTCATGTGTTAAGCACTTATTTTAGCGAAGTCTGAAAATGCGTGCAGGGCGCTTATTGGGGCATGGGTGCTTATTAGGGCGAATACGGTAATACATATATTTTGCTCAAAGTGATTTTCGTCACCTGTACAATGGTTTCACAATAGCCTATAAGCATTCTCATGCTATTCACAGTCTTTATCAATACATACACTGTATGTAAATATCAAACAACAACAAGTATGGTACTAAGCACTTTTCAATTTTGTACAAACAAAAGCAAAATTGTGCATAACAAATTCTAGTAATTAAAATGTAATGCAACAACCAGCTGTACACCAACTCCAAAGTACCCAGTCATATCCACAAACAGTATCAATTCAAAAATGTGAGCACTCCACACATGTGCACACTTGTGTGCAAACATCGCAACAGTCATGTAGATGCCCAAGTGGATCTCTGTCAAAGTCCATTTCAAACAAGTTGCATATAAATTCTCTTCTGCATGTTGTCAATTTACAATAGTCTCTCATTTCTTCTGTCATCCCAGTCACATTTGATGCAATATCAGAAAAGTTGTAGTATAAAGTTGCTGTCGCAGTCTGGTTATCACGACCAGCACGGCCAATCTCTTGTATGTATGCTAAAAAATACATGCTACACATAAGTTCACTGGTTATTACTATCCAATCAAAATTTTTATACTATTTTAAAAATTCTCAAGACTGGAACAAAGGTAATTGGTAAAATCAACACTTTTAATTGTCAAAAGCTTACAACATTACAACAAAAGTGCTGAGCATTTTACCAAAGCCCTTGCAATTTCTGTCGTCTGTTCCATACACACCAAATTAAATTTCACTAAGTCTGGCACGCTGTGCTCTAAACTGGAATTTTTTACCGTAAACTCGACACATAAAGTAAACTTTGGAAAAGGTATATTGATCTGGCATAAGTCATATACATCATTCAGTAGTAATTTGTAACCAAAGCACAAGAAATCATCTGAGATGTGAAGTAAAAATCCTGTTTAGCCCACTGTGTTAAGTGGACAGTAAGTCATTATCTTAGATTTCACCTAAATAATTGGTAATGTATATGTACTACATGCAACATCCCTTGGCTACAGGACCCCAGAAGAAGCGATGACTTAAACCAAGGGACGACTTACATGCAAGTATGAGTCCAGGGGAGGTTACTCACATAAACAAGGTAACCGCAACCTCGTACCAAAAGTTTTAAATTTTGCAGGACCTATGCACAATTCAATAGGGCCCCCCCTTAAATTTGAAAGATTGGTTGGCACAATTGGAAACATTAGAAACATTGTTTCGAAATGACTGAGAGTATGCAAGTGTAGGCCTAGGTCACTAAGTTTACATATACAGCAATCATGAAGAAAAACAAGTTGAAATTTTGAGCATGCAATGTAATGAGCTTTTGGAAAACGGAGAAAATAATTTTGGCAAATTATTATTTTTGTTTGAAGTTGCCGAAAAGATGACCATAATTAACAGTTTTGCAATAATATGTTACTGACAGAGGTGTAACGTTAATTGCTGCTGTCTTGTTTGATTAATACAATCGTATGCATTGACGTACTTTCCATGCATCTTGGTACACCAGCATGTACTATTCGCCTGATGTCAGGGGCGTCAACACCCATTGAGTATGCTTGCGTTGCAAACAACAGTCGCAGTTCTCCATCTCTTTCCTGCATACGTCTGACCACAGCTGCTTTTGTCTGAAATAAAATGAAACAGTCAATGATTTAACAAACACTCAATTGAGATCTAATTGTAGGAATGACTCTATAAGTGCAAATTACCAGACAGCTGGGAGATTACAAACACTGTTTCGAACAAAATCATTGCAATCAACTGAAACCCGTCTTAAGCGACCACTCAAAGGAAGTAGCTGAGGCAGTTGCCTAGGACAGGTGGTTGTTTAAAAAAACATTGCAGGTAGTTCGATACCTGAATAACATCGGACTGGCCCAGGCCATATAGGTTGGGCCAATTGCACAAAGCACCAGGTGGTTGTTTAATACAGGTCACAAAATTTTCAGTCATGACCTCCGAAAGGTCAGTTTACATTGAAAATCATTTGACAATTGAGGGTGGTAGCTGAGGGCAGGTGGTAGCTGAATATATTTACACATTTAGGCGCATGTGCCTATATCTAAAATAAAACATTTTGTTGAACAAAAATGTTTACTCACTGCAAGTGTGCCACACATAGGTGCATGCGCCTACTAGTATGTAAGTGGGTGTCCATGTATGTCTTAATTGTCCTCAACACAAGCAAATGACCCTGTGTGAAGCATTTTTATACAACCTTGCTTCACTGATTGCACATTTTCAGGGACCGTCAGTCAAATAAGTCAATCTGATAAGTTCACTTTTGAAATTTAATGTAATCAGATGACTGACAAGTTGTAAGAATAGTATGATAGGATGCACCTATGTCTCAAGCATCACCTTCAAACCATCTACTCAAATGCTTCGTGTAAAGGTGCATGCATCTAATTCTGGATATTGGCCCAGCTATTAATATATTTGTATGCAACTAAATGCAAGCTATGTGGAAACAAAAAAAATCCACGAAATGCTCAATTGTACTAACCTGGTGGTGCATTGGAGCATGAAACTGGGCAACTTGACCGTGGGTGACTGGAGATGGCTGACCCCTCAAATCTCGCCGCAAAGCTAGTTCCTGGCCATAGCCACACCATCTCAGGGTACTGTATACGACAGTTTTAGGAAAGTCATGCCCGTTCACTTTAAGCTCCTCAATTAATGGCTCCAAGATGTAGTCATAGCTGGACTGGACTGTGTTGCTGCCACCAGCACTGGGAGGTCTCCTCTCAACCACTAGTTTTATATTCTGTCTGTCTATAGACTTGCAGACAAGAACAGTGTCATGCATGCCAAGTCCAGCTTGGATATCCTCACGCATGGTTTTGCCAGCCGTGGCAGTCAGAGCCAATACTTTTGCTTGCGGAAAGATGGCACGCAAGTCCTTAATTCGGGCGTAATCTGGACGAAAGTCATCACCCCACTGGACAACACAGTGTGCCTCATCAACCACAATGGTCACATCCTTAGTTTGCCATCTTTCACTCAAGAAAATGCTCATGGCAGAGTCATGTAATATGTCTTCAGGGTGACCTAACACAAACGATGGACATGCCAACTTCAACTTTTCACTCATACCTTTCCCTATGCGTACGCACAAGTCGCCCAGCCTTTGCTCCTGTTCTTCAATGATAGCGGTCAGGGGACTCAACAAGATTATACAACAGTTGGTTCGCCCAATCGCGTCGAGATAGTGCGGCAAACATTCAAAGATTAATGACTTGCCGTAGCCCGTTGGCAATACGGCTAAAGTATCCTTCTCGGCTACAGATATTAAACTCTGAAACTGACCAGGTCGTAGAAAAGTATACTGGGTTTTTCTGAGATTATTTACGCTATACAGAGACAACTTCGTTTGCAAAGACCTTGACAACGCTATACATTTACTGTCGGCCATATTGTTTCTATGTTGCAAACCTAACCAATGACTACTAAGGTTACATCAACCAATGATAAAACGCGAGCTGTCGGGTGATACCTGCGTGCTGGCTGGGCTAAGCACGCAGGGAACCAGCGAGGTGCGGTCAACTGCACTTGTCAGAAACAACATAAGTTTGTCACAGCATAGATATTCGTCTATAGTCTATGGTCACAGGGCTCATAGCAAGGCACTCTGATTATTTACTGGCAATGATCGTCGGGTGTTTTTCGCAGGTAAGATTAAGTATTGTAAACTGTTGGCCTGTGCTAGTCCTTATAAGTTTAAAAATTCTACTGATAATCAGTTATGATTTGCTGCCAGGTCTCCGACTGTGCTGTGGGAGACCCGTTCCATGTCCGTGGCCGTGGGTAATTTCCGAAAATAGGTCCATGCCATGTTGGATACTCAGAGAACAACCTTCCAAAAACTGCTTATTTTGGGTAAGGGGAGTGGAGAATTTTCTGAAACTTTGTCAAACACTGTGTGATGCGTATGCAAATTTGAGAACACCGATGAAGGGCACTCAGATTTACATACTTCAGTGTTCAAAGTGTGACATAGGCAATGACCATCGCCTCTGTTGGCCCGAACCAGAGGCGATGTAGAGGCTATAGGCGCTCTGTATGCCGGAAGCTTTTCGGCGAATTATGCCTCGCACCGACTAAACCATCAAAGTCACGTTGTTATAAATACCTTTTGCGCATAGAGGAACACCTTAGGAGGTTGTCGGATGTGTTTAAGACTTAAACAGTTTAAGTCCTTCCAACTCCAACAAATACTCCCGTTATGAAACTTTTTGTTCGATCAGTCCCTATTTCAGTTCCCAAAATCGTGAAATCAAAATTTTCATTTTTTTTTAACCAGGTCGAAGGTCAGAAGTTGCGATCCTACCGGCGAACTTTGAAAGCAGAAGTTCCCGCCCTTTGTGTACGTGCTGCCGGGAACCAGCCGTGCATTTGCCGTGTTGTTAAACATTAAAATGTCAAATATGTGCACAAAGACTATTAAATGTCATATCAACAGCATTTATTTTTATCAAATACGAACAATAATTCATTGAAATACAAACAGTTTCAAGTAACGCCAATTAAAGACAAGTATAAGGGGTGGCATTTTGGAAACGGACATTTGACTGACAAGACCGCAATGGCTCACCTTTGGCCTATTTAAAAATTCTTGAGGTTATGAAGTCACATCACCTAGCGAGCGCGGTAAAAATTGGAGCGTGCGCAGTACAAACATTTTGATTTCACGATTTTGGGAACTGAAATAGGGACTGATCGAAGAAAAAGTTTCATAGCGGGAGTATTTGTTGGAGTTGGAAGGACTTAAACACATCGACAACCTCCTAAGGTGTTCCTCTATGCGCAAAAGGTATTTATAACAACATGACTTTGATGGTTTAGACGGTGCAAGGCATAATTCGCCGAAAAGCTTCCGGCGTACAGAGCGCCTATAGCCTCTACATCGCCTCTGCTTCGGGCCAACAGAGGCGATGGTCATTGCCTAAGTGTGACACTGACACTGACAGCGACTTAAATGTGTTAGGCAGCGTTGTTTGTGTGTTTTCTGTTTCAACGAAAACCCGTTGATGTTTTAAATATAATAATCTTTCGATTAGAATAAAATTTATATTAGAAACGTCAAAGTGATATTCACAACAGAACCATCAGAGCTCAACGTTATGAAAATCGCCAGGTCTCATTTTGCGACCTAGCCAAAGTCCCAGGTTGCATTTTCAAAATCCAGCTCGCATTCATTCATGCCAGGTCGCAAAATTTTCCCGCCTTTCGAGCTAAAACTAATTTTTTAGATCATCGATAAAATGTTTAGTCGGATTATGCTTGCTCTTACCTGCGGCGTTAAATGCTCACAAATTTCAGGTCGCAAAATTTAGTTCTTACAAACAGGTACGGCGTTATTGTTAATTACGACCACCGTTGAAAGGCTCTAGAGTGCAAGGTTAGTTGCTGACGTGAAAGTTGAATCGGTGCTCTCGATCCGACACGTGCAGTCGAGTACTTAACTTTGCATTGTGAAAAAGGAGAAAATACTCGTTGAAAAAGTATCATCAGTTTTGCCAGGTCTGACTTGCTATATGACTGTTATCAAAGTCGTAATGATCCAAACTAACTCTGAGTGAAAACTCCCTGCATTTTTTTTCGCAGCCAACTTTGCAACTGAACTCGACGTTTGAAAAACATCCTGTTGAAAAAAATCCGTGAAACGTTGTCCTAGCCAAATGACGTATTCGGATGCGCGGGAACAGTTCAGTACAAATTTCACTAAAATGTGGTACTTATGCTGTTTATTTACTCAACACTTAGTTTTCCATGAAATGAAAAGCCTTGAAATAATTCCCGACTCCATGCGGATTTCTATCGGGAAATTCAAGCTTCCTCCTCAATACCTTCCATGTACGGAAAAATTAGGTCAGTCCCAAACGACACGTATGTCACCAGTGGTAACTTTCTTTCGAAGATATAAAAAAGTTGGGGTTTGGTTTTAACATATTGAGAAAGGACAATTTTTGAAAACAAACTGAATTTGTTGTTGTGTAAAATGAGAGTAACTCACTTGTAGGCTGCGCGTTAATTTCAAGCAACGCGCACGGTCCTTTGCAGTGCCCTATGATGGGCGCTAGTCTGAACTGCGGACGCTTAATTTGAAATTCTCAAAAGTTGAGAGGGAACGCTTAGGTGCCGTGGGCGCTTACTATGAAACACTTCAAAGGTAGGGAGTAGGCGCAGTGTTTGCGGTAATAGGTTACTGAAAGACTGCAATAGTAACAAATGTTATTATAATAAGATTTTGCGTGGCAAACTCCATCTAGTAGTGGTGACTTTCTGGCTGTCGTTACTACCTACACTGTACCCTTTTTAGCCACCCACAATAATTTTGTTTTTAATTGCCCACTTCAGTCGGAACAAGATTCTTTCTGTTGGTGTCTTAAAATTGATTTTAGTGCGTGGTCCGGGGAACTAACATTGGGAGAGAGCATATGAAGAGAAGAAAAAAATAGTTGGCTAACAACAATTTCGCTTTTCCAGATTTAGTTGCCGAATAGCTGTCTACGGACATAAAATATCGACCCGAGGAACAACGGAACAGGCTGTCGTGTGACGATTAATAGGGTGGCCATTTTCACGTTTGCAGTCTTTTGCGATAAAAATGCGAGACGCTGAGACGCACATTTCCAAATCACGACCGTCTACCGCGTGTGCGCTAACAACGGGATCGACCAGTGTCGCAGTGCGTAAAATCATGGATGTTGTCGTGGATATTTGATAATAAATAGAAAAATGAATAGAATTATTAAAACCACCGCTGTTTTGTGACGTTTTATCGAATGTTTTGCCGTGGTCCCAAACTTTCTTCGGCTCATCTGGAAATTTGCATAAGGAGCCGAAAATGTTAGCCAATGAAACGCGTCAAAGATCGATTCTGCATTATCCCAAGTCAGTTTACGTGACATGAGTTGACAAGTCATCGGGAGGGCTGTTCTCGGTTAGTGTTCTTTTGAACTGGATTTGGCAACAACCAAAATTAGTCGGATTTACACGAATTGCTTTATATTTGCGGGTATCTGTGGAAAAGTGTGAAAACTCAGCTCGCATACATTAGAAATTCCAGGTCGCATTTTGCGACTTGATACGAGCTGGCAAAAATCTCAGCTCGCATTTCCAAATTTCAGGTCGCAAATGCGACCTGCAGCTCGTTGTGTCGAGCCCTGACCATACATTACCGTAAGAGTAATTTTGCTACTGGAGAATCAGCCGTATATAAGAAAATACTTTTGTAGAATGTAAGTTTGTTCATTTTGTAATTGTTTTCTTATCGGCTCGCGTAGTATGCCTACGACCGGTAAGAATTAGAAAAAGAATATAAAATTTTTGAAAAACCAAACACGACTTATTTTGAAAAGAAATTCGGCTCAGACTCCACGTGAAAACCAAACGCTGCATCAAATGCGATATCTTAAAAATTAACCAATAAGAGTACGCCACAAAGAAATGCTTATAAACGTCATACACTGAACTACTGTGATATAAACCCGTTCTCTTTAATGTATACCAGTAGTTTTATCGTGCACTAGAAAGACTTTTATTTGGCAATACTTAGGCCCAGGTCACATTCAGTAAACAAAGTGTGTTAAAGCTATCCTTCACATTTTGCTGATATGATTCGTTACCAACAAAGTCACCCAATATTTTGTTAAATGATGGTCATTCGAGTGATTTACGATTCCAAAATATAACGTCTTAACAAAATAAAAAAATTGAAACAAAACTTGTTACTTATGTATTTTAGAACAATCCATCAGATTTTCAAAACATGCAAATAGTTAGCAAAAATATGCTCATGGGCACGTACTTTTGGAAAATTTTCTGAAACTATGGCCATAGGTTTACTTTTTGGGGTAATAGTCAGATATAACGTGCAAATATTTTAAGAAGCTGTTTTTCTCCACAGAATAATGGGCGTCAAACTGTTTTCTCCACTGAATAATGGTCGTCAAAGTGGTTCTCAAAATATGTGCATGTTATATCCATTTATTGGCCTTTTTGGTGGGCCTATTTTCGGAAAATCCCGGTAGTTGTAGAGACATTATATAGTAAACAGTCAGAGCTAGTGGTGAGTCGACAGGAAATGTGCTTGAACTTCGTGCACACTGTAACTGAGCCACAGCTGTTTGTGGGCAGCAGTGGGAAAGTGTGTGCAAATTTTAGAATGTCTGAGTGTGGAGGGGTCTATACATCGTGTTGAGAAGCAGTGGGAAAATGTGTGCAAAGTTTAGAATGTCTGGGAGTGGAGGGGTCTGTACATCGTGTTGAATCACCTAAAACGGTGCTGGTGGTTTGGCTATAAATGGTTCAATAACAATCACATAGAAGCCAATCCAAGTATATTATTAAAAACATGTTGGAAATAATGAGAGTAGCCGATTTTTCACATTGGCATTCTCTAGACTTTCGCTTGATCCCGGCTCAGATTTGGTGGACAGAAATTCACTACTATATTGTGGTTCGTTAATTTAAAAGTGAAAGACTGAATCCCATAGCCAATCCCTCCCATTGTTTGATTAGGTTTAGTTCATTAATTTATTTTAGCATTTTGACATCAGTCAGGATTGAAGTTCTCCTGCGTTGTCAGTCACAGCCACTGACTATGCAGCTGTGGATTGTTTAGCAGAGGGAAGTGTATGGCACATGATCAATGCATCACTAACCTAAATAATTTAGGTAAGTATAACCATACCATGGTTGTCTTGACCCCAGAAAACATTGGCATCCAGGGTTATAAGGTAGCTGATTGATTAGCAAAATTTGGTTCAGAACTCGAATTTCAAGGAAATGAACCAATATTAACTATCCTTATGCTTCCTGCGTTCTAGGAATAAGGGATTGGTCATTGAAAGGATGGAATTATCTTGGACTAACAGAAATGACTGTTGAAGAACAAAAGAGGTGGTGAGCTGGGTAACTCCCAGTCTTACTATAGGGATATTCCTGGAGTTCGGCTTTGAGCCATTAGCACATACAAAAATAAAAAGGCGCACGTAGGTTTGCTGCAGTGTAGTATAAATTGTTATGGATATCAAAACCATTAAAACACTTGCAAAATTCCTAAAGCAGGCTGGTGGACTTGAGTATGAACAGTGAAGTTAAAGCACAGTGTCTGTTGTAGTGGGCCTGTAGTGGGCGTGTAGAAGGCCTAAGTAACATGTCGATCTTTCTGTATTGGCAAAATTCCGACACCACTGTCCCATTATTGTTATTGTTATTATTGGACATGGTGTCCTTCATTCATGGATATAAATTCAAAAGGTTTGCCTTTTTCAAGCCATTACTACATCTGACTGTGAATCATTGAACATTTTTGAGGCATTATGATAGCGGGAAAGGTGATTATATCAGTTGGTTGAAACAAACCTCCCGTCTGCATTACATGGGATCTGTAGGTGGCGCTGAACGCCTATTCTCTGATTGCCTACTAGTGATATATTGTATTTCAGTATGGCTCGACTGTTTCAAAATTCACCTATTAGCTTTTAGTTACTTGGTGTTTTTATGCACTCACATATTTATGTATGGGTGCATTATTTATAAGTGGGTGCATTATTTATATGTGAATGCATTATTTCTGGATGAAAGATAAAGAATTTGTAAGAAAACCCTAACCATGCATGTCTTCGTCTTTTAGAGAAGTTCATGATTTTTCGTACTCATGTAAAATCCTATTTTTAATCACTGTTCTTTGACTTATATGGCAAGCCTACTGAGGGGGTCCACTACCGTACATTATGATTTATGTATAATGACTATATGTATAATGACTATATGTATAATGACTATATGTATAATGACTATATGTATAATGACTATATGTATAATGACTATATGTATAATGACTATATGTATAATGACTATATGTATAATGACTATATGTATAATGACTATACTCACATTTGAGTGTAATGACATTCTGACCAACTGCTACTGACCTTGGCCAAGTGTACTGTATACCACTTGTGAATGTTAGATGTAACAACTTACGGTATGTACAGACTGAAGTATTCAAGCATGTCAGCAGCCTTGATCCATTTAGCTTAGGAAACTCTTTTGAGCTTAAAGTTCACCATTAGGATAGTAAAATATAACAAGAAATAAAGGTATAGTGATAGCAAATTAAGCTATTATATCAATAACATGATCACATTTATTTGTTATCGATGTTTTTCACAACCTGTTTTGACTTGTCACTGTGTAGAGTTTGTAGAGTTTGAATTTTGCTGGGATAAGTTTAGCTTACTTGTGTCGAGTTTGAAATATTGGATGTTTTGCACTTTTGTTACTTGCTCAGTGCATTCATTACAAGGGAACACACTAACTCCCCACAGTATGGACATGGACTGTGCAACGTGTACATGAATTTTGTAACTTGTTCAGATTGATTTTTTTTGGAGAACAATGAATGTAAATGTTCATGGCAAGATATCAAAAACACTGTTACAGTTGTTTTAAAGATTTTTCATGAAAATCTTAGAAGTCCTATTTTTTCATAGCCTCTCGTGCAAAAGTGGAATGGAAAATTTTAAAAACAATTCCAAATGTATTCTGGAGAACAGTCTGTAAAGCACAGTATCTTAAACCTTCAAATGAATACAATCAGTCGTTTCTGAGATATGATGTTCTGAAGTCGCCAATATTGGACATTGGTCTAGAGCCATGCCTAACCTTATGGCCAGTGCTCTGGCTGAGGCTGTCATATTTTCAGATAACATAGTTAAAGCCAGTATCACATGCACTGGATCTGGATTAGATTAGAGGGCAGTGGACAACAAAGATATTATTTTCCAGGGTAATATCAGTGGCAGACCTAGAACACATTTTGTTGTAATTGTATATCTATACTAAACAGCAAACTAAGCAGCTTAATGTCACACCTTTCAAACTGTTGTTCCAACCTCATCTAAGTCTGTAAGTATTATTACATACATGAAGAACTTATATTGAATATATTTCTTTTAAAAGTGAGGACAGTGCAAAATGACAAGTGCCCATTTTGTGGACTTGAAACCTTTCAATCACATATTTTTGGAATGTGATCGTGTAGTTCCACTTTGGAACGAAATACAAGCATGGCTTTCAAAGGTGGCAGGCACTAGCCTTTTATTAGAGATGAATGTCAACTGTTATTTACATTCTTTGGAGATTTTTTAATGAAATTAATCACCTTTAAACCCTAGCACAACTCTTTGTTTATACTTGTTCCAAGGTCACCTGTACTCCTGCACTAAGGACATGAAGGTTAAATTAATCACCCCCTCATGTAACTTGTTTGAAGCCCTTGTGATTCATTGTAAATTTATGTCAATCAGAGCTGTGAAGTGTGAATACCGTATGAGAGTAGTGAGAGTATTGGACTTTCATTCCTCACCTGTGTTCTAAATTTCTATTATTGGTTATGATTTTGAAATACAAAAATTATTTGTTTTGTCTTAGGAGAACAAATGAACCACGGCTTCTCCAGCTGTTTACATACTTTGTGAGGTGATGCGCGAATTATGGTTTTAAATATAATATTGACTTTGACACTCTTAATTGGGAATTATTTACTCTATTTTTGGATATAATTGGCATCTCATTTTCTTGAGAATATGCTGTAGTGAAAAGCATTACTTCTGATGTACAGGTTACTTTGCAATGTCTCTTGGTGATTTGCCAGCTCTCAAATTGAAAGCAGACAATTCTCAATTTGACATTGTTGGGGCCAGGAGATTGTAAACCCATGAGAACAATTTGTATTTATTCTTTCTAAGTTTAGAGTGATGGCCCTTGTAAATTTTCGTCATTTAGACCAAACATCCAAACTTAAGCATACTTTGGAGCAGGGTAACTGTGCGTCTTAACATAGACCAATTTCAGTCTTAATTTTGGTCATAAGAAATTTCATGAAATGTGGCTAAGACAGATTGGTCTTAAGGTAGCTTGACTTCGGTCACATTCATGATTAATGAGACTTGAGAAAGAGTCCATGAGCTGTGTAAATAGATTCTGGAGCCTTGTTTGCATTGCGTAAGCTGTACTTTTTGTGTGCAAAAGCCATGTTTTGTGAGTGTGGGGACATGTTAGTTAGTGACTGAACAGGATAAGTAATAAGTCAACAGGTTCTTGATTCATGTTCATGTGTTCATAGCAATGTTCATGACTGAGCAGTGTTGTCAGGCTAGAAAAAGTGAGTGTGTTGCCAGTGTTTTGCAATTACGCCTCGAAGCCTTGGATTTGTTGTACATCCTGGAGGGTCATATTTTCAAAACAAAAAAGCAAGTCACAGTGTTCAAGAAAAACATGTACTAGTTCAGTTGTGATGAGTTTGTCTTCATGAGAGATTTACTCCACTTTAATTGGGCATATGGTTAAATAGAAAATAGTTTTTGTCTCCTTGATTTATTTGTTGAGTAACTTATTTAAATATTCAGCTGCAAATCCCTTTCTGTAACTGGTAGTGAATATCAATTCCCCTCCCTGCATCCGTTCCCTTCCCTCCACCCGTTATCCTCCCTCCACCCGGTCCCCTCCCTCCACCCGGTCCCCTCCCTCCACCCGGTCCCCTCTCTCCACTCATTTCCATCCTCCACACATTTGGGTTGCCTGCATGTTTTTAGTTTGTAAATGTACCTGGTTTTACAGAATTGGTTAAACGCACGACACTTTTCGTTGTTCACAGTCTTTATTCCGTTACGTTCGTATCGGAACAAAACTTTACTCTCAACTGAACATAGATACAGTAACTGACCTAGCGACATGATTAAAAGACACACGATATTTCGAAACATACTTGTTTCATTCTCAAGTGAAGATAAACTGACGCAGTAATGCCACCACAGAGTATAAGCTGATGACACACACAGTGAGACACGGCGGGTGAGAAATACTGCAAAGAATGACTAGAGAAGGAGGGTAAAAAATAACATTTCTAAAGCAAAAGTCTGCCCCGTTGCACAGTGTAGTGTTGTTTATGAGTTTGTATGCCCTATGGACTTCGTTCAAACGTCGAACAATGTTATATTGGTCAAACGGTTTGCAGTCTTTCCCCCTTGAGAGTAGAGTTTTGTTCCGAAAGTATGAACGTAACAGAATAAAGACTGTGAACAATGAAAAGTGTCATGCATTTAACAAATTCGGTATAACTGAAAACTTGCTCCTGAAGTACAGCCAAATGTACCTGGCTGAATGCTGACTATTGGCCCCTCCCACTTACCCAAATTGTGTACAAAAGCCATGCCTAGTACCTATTGTTGTTAATTTCAATAGTTGGTTGTGTGCATTTGCACAGACTAACACTGACCTGGGAGAGAAGTCAGTACATTTACAAACAATTTATTATGTAACCATACATACTGGGTGCATGTTTTATTATTATTAATTGGTCTAGATTTAAAATGCATATTCTGTTTGTTAATACCCCAGACACCATCTGAAGTGGGTAAGATTATGTACATGTTGTTACTATGTTAGAGGTCTATAAACATTTACATAGGATAATGATAGTGTTTGTATTTTAGGTATGGTATTATATGTAGATTAGGATCTCCTAAAACTATTAAATTCCAGAACTGTTTGTAATTCAGAAATACCCGTGAATATCTATTTTGTCGTGTTTGTGTGTTTAATGACTATTAGTCAGCCCTTGCATTTGTATTTTAAGAAAATAAAAAATTGCTATGAACTGTACAAGGTACGTAAACTACATGGTTAACGGACTGCTAAACACAGTGTCTAATGCAAATACACGACTGACGTACCTGCAAACATTGTTCACTGACTCATTACATGGGATCAGAATCACAAATCATGATTGATTCACCAAAATACATAGTCAGAGACTCGCATTCAAGTTGAAACACAGCACACAGACCACCAAACATGGCTTATGGCTTAAATGTGGAAATTGGTTTTGACAGCTGTGTAATGGGTGTGGAATTAAATATAATTTTGATCATATGTTTGCCTGTAGTGGGATGTAATTGTTGTGAATTTGAAACAATAAACCGCTTATTTGTTCTACAATTTATTGGCGTCTAAATTCTTTTTTGGAACATCAATTCTCAATTGCGTCAGTGTGAGTAGCGACTTTTGTTTTCTTCTGCTTTCTTCTCAAAATGACATAGATTGTTCAAACTCCGTAAAAAGACCCTCTTTTTCAATTCCCTTTCTCCCTAGTAATAATCACTATTTCGCGCTACTTACCTGGGAAGCCAATGAATCCGTGGCCGTGTATTTGGCATGCTTTATCTTAGTGAACTGTGTTTGGCGGTCCGTGTGCTGCGTTTCAACGTGACTGTGAGTGAGTGAATGAATCGTGCTTTGTGAGGGCGATCCCGTGTATGTGAGTCAGTTAATGGTGTTCGCAGGTATGTGAGTTGTGTTTTTGCATCCAACACCATGTGTAGCAGCAGTCGGTTAACTGTAGTTTGATTACTACCTTGCTCTAATGTTGGCGATAAGTACTCCCTGACTCAAATTAAGATTCCTTGGCTTAGGCACATGGCTGAGTAAAGTAAACACTAAGTATTGACCTGTCCAGAATATCAACATGTGTTAAGGTATGATGTAAAATACAATAAAACTATCCACTGAAGAATGCAGACACAAGTCTCTCTAGACTTAAAGCAATTTGATGTGGGTCAGAATATTGCAGTCATGCATTGATCATGGATGCCCTGAGAAATTTGATGCCCTATTTTCGAAAACCTGGGTGAACATTTCGCCTGTGTTTTTTGACAGTGATGTTATGACAGTGATATTAGGATTCATAACGTGAATACCATGTTTACAGGGGTTTTTAAACATCTATCATTCACTTGTGCCTCCGTGCATCCCATATATATTACTGGAAAGTACCATGTAGACAGGACTATGTGATTACAATTTAAGCAATGAAAATGTTAGTTAAAACCCAGTTTGTAATGCTTTCTGTGTTCTGCATGAGTTTGGCTGTCATTACAGATACCTTGCGAACTGTGACAAAATGTCAAGCAATTGTTGGCATTTATAGTTGTCTAAGTAATCTAAACGCTCTTTATTCTCATGTAAATCAAGCTTGCAGGGATGATTGTTGATGTTGAAACAGTCAAAGAACTCCATTTGTTTGTCTCATGTTTTACTAGGAAGTAAACACTGTACTAAAAAACTGAGACCACTCCAACACATGAAACAAAACAATAGTTTCAAACTTTCTCTGCTTGGGCCTAAGTGCGACATGGCCTTAATAAATAAATCAGTAAGTGGGAAAGGAGATTGTAACTTTTAGATCTGATTTAAATGTTATAACTCTTGGTGTGAACACTGTAGAATGACTTTGAAAGTTGCAAGTGTAGCGCAGGTAACCCTCTGTGTTAAGCAGGAGGCTATAATCATTGGAACTCGCTGTAAACACGGCAGTTGCAAGAGTTACAACTCGCTAGACGGCGCTGTTATCAAATCTAAAAATATGTTACCACTCTGAAGTAGTTGGGCTAACTGTTATGCAAAAGCAGCTTCAGGTCAGACTGTGTAGGCAAAGTTTTATGTTTGTTCACTTCAACAATTGTGTAGGTGTATCATAAATTCCACACAAGTTTGAGGTAATGCCTAGTGATGTAACTATTGTACACTTTGAATGAAAGGGCTTGAGCTGAGTTAAAGTACAGGAGAACTTTTCTCACTTCTACTGCCATATAATTATCACTATTGTGTTGCTGTTTTATAAAAGTTTTAGCTGAACCTAATTTGGCACTCTTATTGCTATTCAATGTCTACAATCATTCCTTTTTGTTTTGCAGGTGAAGTGCGACGTCGGTGTAGCTCCAGAGGTATTTTATTTACCCAATGGATCAGGTAAGCGCTCAACCTTGACTTCTTAAAACTCTTGTTAATGCCCATGTTCAACTGAACTCCCACCCCCTGTTTTTGTGTTTCTCAAATTAAGTGCCATAGGCGGTAACCCGGATGAGTAAGGTAATGTGACAAATAGGAGGATAATTAATAAATATTTCTCAATAGCATTTGCTGTTAAAATTGGTTTTCATCAGTTTCACTCTTTTCCAGAATTTGTACAGTTTGCCTTGACAGACATTACATCAAAGATGTTGTGTTCATGCTCTTGGTTCATTCTTTTCAACTTCAGTGTGCAGTTTTCTATGATGGGATTGGCGTATACTAACTTGTGTGGGCGTTTGTCATGTGCCTGGTACGCCCTTTCATAGACATTTCCCCAATTTCATGATCTGGTTGATGTTTCCAACAAAGTTAACTTATCTAGCTCATAATCGGACAATGTCTCCCGGCTTCCTATTTTGTGTGTTTAGTGACAAGGCATGTTTTGAGTCTTATGGTACTAAAGCAGTTATTGAGCTATAAGGTAAGGTTTGTTGCTGTATTGTAATGGCCTACAGACTTCCATCACTTACGGTAGAAATTAACGAGTTTAGCACTGTGAAAAAATAAATATTTTGAACCTGTCCTAAATTATAGAAATAGGCAATATTGACCGTCTGAAATTCGAGAAATATGTGAAAGACAGCAAAATCGACGGTGTCGACGACCCAAACATTTCATGTAGAATACAAAAGAGGATAGTGAGAATGTGAGTACAGAGATATATTTATAATATGAACATTTTTAACGTATACTTCACAACAAACTAGGACATGGAGTTTTGCTTTTCACAAAGTCTGTTTTAACGTGACACTGAACAACATCGTTTCGCCGATTCGGGCGCATGGCATAGTGAAGGTCGTGGCGCTGGGAGGAAGGTAACTGGGCCGCAGAAAAAAATATTTTTATATTCCCTGGTCTTTTTTCTTTCAGAAAATATATAGTTTTACTAGTTGACAAAGTCTAGTTTTTGATAAACAAGTTAGAATGGAGGCCACTAAATAAGGTTTGAGATATCCTTAACTGTATGGGGAAAGGCCCTTTAATAGTTGTGTAGGACCTAATCAACAAGTCTGTGTGCATATTTAGCCTATTTACAAAGTAATTTGGAGCTTTAATCTTGAGTCAATATTGCATGGTGAACATGGGTCAAAGTATTTCTAGGCCATTCCGGCATTGTGATCTATATCTATTGTGCAAAGTTCAGTAATTAGTCAGAATGACCTGCAATAGCTTTCATACTGGGTGCATTGTTGTCTGAGGATTATACACATAGTCTGTCTGTAAATTGTTATTTACAGACAGGTTAGGATGGGAAAGGTAGTTACCCCTTGGAACACAAGTTTCACAAAGCAAAACATTTCCTGTGGTAGTTGCGTGACCATAAATGTACCAAAGTATAGCACTAGATGCTAACAAACATAGAAAAAGTCAGTTGATGAAACAAGTTAGCGGTATATGCGCAGATAACAGGTTTCAGAGAAATGTCTTATTCCCCACGTCATTTTACCAACATTATATCTGATGTAAAGTTTATGTCCCGGTTTTAGAAAAGACGTCGCATATTAACCTGCTGATCTTTCTGTTTGGAAACAAGGATATTTTTTGAGGGATCCTTCTCGCGGAAATAGATGAAAGAATTGGTTTTTGGATGTGACCCTTTTTAACGAAAGATTTTTTTAGTTTGGGATGTGAATTCTTGTGAAGGAAATGTGTTCCTACTGACAAGAACACGATTGATGTGGATCTTCAAGATGGTGCAACTATTGTTGGCATATTAACTTGAAACAAGATGAACTGATTTTTGCAGTTCCTTGAGGGATGTTCTTGGCATTTGGCAAACAATTTATCAGAAGGCAATGACACCTTCCTATTTTTGGCTGGGACTGGCATATTCTGTGCCATCTAATGGCCATCAATTTTGTTATCCTTATGGATACTCATAAGCATGGTGTTAGTAGTCCAATGGTGGGTACATTTCAACGCTTCGTGTTACTCTTCTTTTTGTGTGAGTTCCATAATTTCTAGTTTAGTCATCAAATTGACAATGTGAGGGTGAGAGTTGACGATTCATTGTGAGAGTTCATGAACTGACGTAACGGCTAGCATAATTTTCATCAGCACTTTGACTAGTAGTAGGAACTCTAGTGTCGTGGATGGCTACAAGGGCAACTTTGACTAGTAGTAGGAACTCTAATATTGTGGATGGCTATAAGGGCAACTTTGACTAGTAGTGGGAACTCTAGTATTGTGGATGGCTTTTAGGGCAATTTTGACTAGTAGTAGGAACTCAAGTATTGTGACTGGCTACAAGGGGCACTTAGTGTTATGCAACTGTTTTCAGTAGCACTTGTGTAGCCAGGCCACTTACGTAAAATGACACACATGCACACTAAATAAAGGCCATGGTAATTGTTGCCCTAATCAATTAGTATTATAGTGCCCTAAGTAAAACCTCTTGGGTTTGGTACACAGTATGGCGGACAGGTGGAATTTTGTTTTGTCAAATTTCTCAAAATAAGTAATTTTTCAGAAAAATTTACTTTGCTTTTGGCATGGTTTGTTTGGCGTAGCTATTGCCCGACAACGTTTGATAAAATTTTGGGCATCATGTGAAAAATAGAAATATGGCAGTTTTAACATTTTTTGTCCCAAATTGAAGAATCTTTACCGCAAATGTTCTTTGACATCAATTTTCACTTTAAATGCAATTCAGGTGGCAAGGAAAAAAAGCTGCTGGTGAAAATTACCCCTAATGCCAGCATTTTCACCACTACAAATTGCAAGCATTTTTTACCTGTCATGTGAGGCTTGTGTTATTTTGGTCATGTTTCTGTCATCAGTGAGTAAGACATAACTTTGTACTTGTAGTTAGAAGACACATTTAGTCTTTGGATCAGTGTCTCCAAGGAAACCACAGTATAAAGTATGCCTTGGGTAATCCCCCACTTATTATAGACCATTCTTAACAAGATCTCATTAGTACTAATGTCTAATACGGATGATGCTAAATAAAGCAACACAATGACTGTGTCCACTTTGTTTACAGGTGATCTCTTTTGTACTTTATTGAACTTTTGTTTTCACTGAAGAGTTCATCCGAAAGGGACTTCACTAGCTCCAGGAACATACAGTTAAACAAAAGATTCAAATGTTATGCAGAAGAATTCACATCACATAGACTGGTAAATGAGTATCATATCAGCACAGCCCCTAGTATGCAAATTAAGTCTGGGCCTCAGGTATTTTGTGGTCTCATTTAATGACTACTGTAATCTTATGAAAGTTTATACTGGTAATGGTATTGGATATACAATGTTTAGTATGCCAGTTGCTGGAACACTCTGGTTTTTGGATGAATTCGTCCCTGTGGTGGCTATTGTTTGAATAATCCACTACTGATATCTAACTCTGTGAATGGATCTCATTAAGGGTTCTCTGCTATGCTTTATTGGTTCATGGCTTCGACTTAAGTCGCTTTCCCATTAGAGGTGAAAATTTACTTTTACTAAAGTTTCGGTAATTGGGAAAGGTTAACTCCGGTTGTTAATCTGCAAGTGAAACTTCGCTTAAAATAGTAGGTCTTAATAGCTAAGCTTCAGTACTCACCAAAACTTTGGTGTAGTGGAACAGTCAAAGCGAAGCTTTGTCAAAGTTGTCAATAGAGGTTGCTTCAACGATATACGATCACGCGAGACTCCCTAAACGAGTTCTGATGAAGAACGACACTGATCATTTTCATAAACACTTGTAAGTGGCAGGAGAACAATTTTCAGTTAGCCTCGGCTTAAACCCACTCCTTAATATTCGTTTGAGAGTACGAATGAACTGCGTCGTCTGTTGTCATAGCGATGACTTCGACATCGCTGGCTAGCCAGAAAGGTAATCTGAAGTTCCCCTAATGGGAAAGTGACCTTACTGTTCTTGAGTTATTCAAGATTTTATGACTGCTCTTTTGTTGAATAATTCCTTTTTGTATGTTTTCTGTTAAATGTGGCTGTTTTCTATGGAGATGTTTGATAGAATGGCCATGAATGGTACTGAGACGTTTGATTGAATGGCCTTGAATGGTATTGAGACATTTGATTGAATGGTCATGAATGGTATTGAGACGTTTGATTGAATGGTCATGAATGGTACTAACACATTTGATAGAATGGTCGTGAATGGTATTGAGACGTTTGATTGAATGGTCATGAATGGTACTGAGACATTTGATAGAATGGTCGTGAATGGTACTGAGACATTTGATTGAATGGTCGTGAATGGTATTGAGACGTTTGATTGAATGGCCCTGAATGGTACTGTATTTCTTATCACCAGTGTCATATCTGGCTCTTCAGACCCTTTCATACTAATGTTGTCGCGTCGAAGTTTTGGGGAGTTACGGTAAATATAAACGGTTAACTTCGGTCCTGGATTGAAGTTAACAGTTCCAGCTTATTTCGCAGTAAACATTTGGATCTAATAGTGGAGTGTTGACGCTGCAGTGCAGTATGAACGGTTAACTTGGGTCCCAATTAAAGGACAGTGTTGTCGCTAATATTTGCTTATATTTTGCTCGATTAATTACCAATCGAATTAGAAATAAGTTTCATGTCAATTAGCACATATAAATGTTCCCAAATTGTCACATTACAAAAAATCCTAGCATGCACGAGATGCACTAGCGGTATGTTGCGATTACTTCCATGACAGCAGGGTCACCTACCATTTACTTCGATGTCTGTTAAGTACCGAAGCCGATATGAACAATTCAGGTAACTTCGCTGTTTATGTCGACGCTCCACTCAGACCGTCCGGAGTTACGTCAGTACGAAAGGACCTTTTGACTATGTATGTTTACTACTTCTTTGAACGTTTCTGCGTTTATGCAGCATGTAGCTGTGGCTGTTGACTATTTATCAAAACAGAAGAATGTTTGTAGTTTTTGTCACCCAGATTGACTTAGTGTTGTTGGTTTTCAGTTTTGGCACTTGGATCGAGAAACTGATCTTCTGGTTACGCAGTATTCTCCACAACAGAAAGTTTTAACTCGACTAGAATTACAATATTCATGTATCCATGTTCAAAAGTCCATGTTCACACTGTGGGGAGTTTGTGTGTTGAGTCTTCGAATAATGCATAGAACTACTACCAAAATGCCAAAATGGCCTAATCTCCAAAACATTAAACTCGTTGCATGGGTTTTCAAACTTGACGCAAGAAAGCCAAACTCGTCACGGCATAATTCAAACTCAACACAGTGACAAGTCAAAACAGTTTGTGGAAAACACTATCATGAAGGAATTATTAGTCATGTTGATATTTGAATATCAGGAAGGAATTGTTAGTCATGTTGATATTAAATATCAGGAAGGAATTGTTAGTCACATTTATATTTAAATATCAGGAAGAAATTGTCAGGTTGATATTTAAATATCAGGAAGGAATTGTTAGGTTGATATTTAATATCAGGAAGGAATTGTTAGTTCGATATTTAAATATCAGGAAGGAATTGTTAGTCAGGTTGATATTTAAATATCAGGAAGGAATTGTTAGTCAGGTTGATATTTAAATATCAGGAAGGAATTGTTGGTCAGGTTGATATTTATATATCAGGAAGGAATTGTTTGTCAGGTTGATATTTATATTTCAGGAAGGAATTGTTAGTCAGGTTGATATTTAAATATGTGTAGGGGCACAGAGTGGTTATGATCAAGATACTTCAATGTTGCCTCTAGGTCATCCATCCCTTGTTTTGTTCTGTGCATGGCATATGTACTACCAGTACATTATGCATAACTGAATTCACATTTATTTCTACCTGGCTGTATGTAGTGTCAAGGTCATCAGGCATGGCACTCACTCACCTGATGGACACTTTGTTTTAGTGATGGGAAAGTCCACCTGGTCGTCACCTATTCCACCCTTTCACTTCAGCCCTGGTCGCTCCCATTGCTTTATGCTTAGAGCTGCCTTTCTGCTAACTTTACGTCGTTTACACTTGAACCCCTGTGTTAGCAACAGCGAATATGGTAATCACTCTAGCTTCCCTCGTTGAGACTTGAGACTCTTGCGTCTTCATAACTCAGCGCAGTTCTTGTTTTTTTTTCTAGAAATTGGACTAGCTTTTAGTGCGAGGGGTGTCAAGTAGTGAAGTAAAGTATCCCATGTTGAATTGTATGTAGTTACTCTCTCATAAGTGTTATTTGATCCTTTGATGTGGACATGATATTCTAATGTTTCTGACCTCATCAACATCTTTACCCTCTGAGAGTTGATGTTAACGCTCTTCTCCAATGATGTGCGTCTTCTTTTGTAACTGACAAAAATGGCTTTTTTGATCTGTTTGGTATATTTTGTGGTCTCTGAAGTTTGGTTTATTACATATTTGTATTTTATGCTTTTGAGGTCAGAGTAGGATATGAGTGGGGAATATTCAGTGCCATAATGCAGGGTTATTTCCTTTGACAGTGCTACAAAAGGTTGAATTGTTATACCCTGTATGTGATGCTTGGTTATTTTATGACTAGATGTTTATCAACACATCACTGTCTAGATCATTTGGATGACTGTTTTAGCTGCCTTTCATGTCTATATACTCAGTTGAATCACTAGTTCCTGTTGGTTCATGCTGGTAATTTTACTTGACATTATTTACTAAAGTGGCTTAAGATAATGTAGAGCTTCAAATTTGTTTAGTTTAAGATCATGTGAGCTTAGAGATTAATGTTTTCAGTACCTTGATTAGGTGGGCAAGTAGGTGTAAGGGTTACTTGTCTTTAACTGTAATTGCTGGTCCTGACCTTAAACTTTAGACATTTCAAGTTTTGTTATTTACCCAGTATGGATAAACTTAATTATGCTGTGCTGTTATGTTATTTTGTGTCAGTCTTGATGTCTGCAAAACCTAATTGTTCTTCAAGAAGAGAGGTAGACTAGACTTGCCAATATCCGTATGCCTAGTCTCATCATTTTGTATGCCTAGTCTCATCATTTCACTTGTTTACCTCCTTCTTTTCTAGCTGATCGTTTGTTTTGCTTGTTTATATATTTTTGTGATTTTTAAGCAGTTAAACTTTCCAGGACGCCTTGAAATATTTTGTATTGCGAACTACAATTCTTATCAATTTCAGAAGGACAAAATTTCGTGAAAATTCGATTGCTAAATATTTTCCTCTGGATTTTGTTTTTACATTGTGTACTGAAGTGTTCTGTGCATTGTTTCAACAATTGCAATCTATGTATTTTCCAGCCATGTGAGTCAAATGATGAACTAGTGACTGCGTACTAAAAGAACTCTCCATAATGGGAGGCTGCAATAGTTGCTGCATCCCTCACAAGAACCCCAACCTGTGTCGTGAAAACCATGCCAAGACACCTAAGGTCAAAGGTCACTCGCGCAACTTGAGCGCCACATTCATGGTGAAGGATGAACGCGAAGATGTGGCGATTGAGAAGTTGAATATCAACTCAGCCACGGAGGAAGAATTGATGACATTGCCGGGAATTAACCGACAGACCGCGCATAATATAGTGGAGTATAGACGTCAATTGGGTGGGTTTAAGAAGGTTGAGGACCTGGTCTTAGTCTCCGGTGTAGGTGCTACAAAATTCTCACAGATACGACTCGAGATCACGTGTGGACACAAAAAGTTATCGCGGACAAATACTCCGGCAGGGAGTAAGAACGATATTAACGTGTTTAACGGGCCGGACAATGGACGAATCATCTCGCGGAACAGGAGTTCTGGAAAAGTGAATGTGAACTCCGGTAATGTGTTCCAGTTGATGAAGGCTGGACTGGAACAAAACTTGGCTGAGAACATTGTGACATACAGAGATAAAAAAGGTTCATTTAAAACTATTGATGAATTGACGAGGGTCAAGGGCATTAGTAATGGCATTTTAAGTGCAATAAGGCACAAGTTGACCCTTGACCTAAGTGATTTGCCCAGCGAGAGCTCGTTCTCAAATTTTAATGGCGGTGTCCTGCCCAGTGGACTGTCCACGCCTAAACAGTCTATAGATGGCTCTGGTGACTCCGTCTCATTTGACTTTCGTACCATTCCTGGCCCATGGTCTATGAAGCACAATCGACCAGATGTCATCCCATTTTTGTTTCGTCAGAACAATCGGCCTGCTATCAGGATTGCATCCTGGAACCTGGAACGTTGTGTTGAGGACAAAATGGACAATATTGGTGTAAAGGAGGTTGTCTGTATGACTATTCTTGAAAATGGGTATGTATTAGTGTCCCAGGCTTTGTGTGTACTAGTAATGCACTTAGTAACAGTTTATGAATTCAATAGTGACCAGAGGTCAGATGGTGCACTTTGGATAGTGAACAAGGTCTAATTACAAATCCTTGTGCCTAAAACTTGAAAGGCTCTGTACATATCTGGGAAATCAGATCTTGGACATCCACAGCAGGTTCTGCTAGGTTGTTAGGCTACTGGCTAGCCTGGAACACTGTCCATAGGGTTGGGTCCAGGGCATACTGTGCTAGTGTGCTGTTATTGGTTTTCCCCCACACTGGATGTCAGCTACATTGTTTATACATTAGTCACCCTGTGTATACACTCCTGTATTAACTATCCTAATGCTGCAATACAAAGTCTCATGATGTTCCTATCAACACTGTTTCATTTTCAGTTATCTGTGAGTAGTACCAAAGTACAGCTCAGCTCCAAAGGTGTAAGGGTCAAAGCTATTTCTGTTCCCATGTGTTGAAATTAAATTTGTTTTAAAGATAATTTTTATGGGTCAGTGGAAGTGTGTATTTTAGTTACCTTCTGTAGCTAATGTACACCTTTCAGTGTGTGGTCTTAACTATGATGGTCTCAAAGTATTGTGTAAGTGTCTTGTGATAAGCCTCCAATGTAATGCTCTAAGTGAACTGAAATACCCTGATTGTTTAGGTGACTTGACCTCATGGCCTCCTTCCTTGTCAATTGTTGTCCCAGACCCTGTTTAATTTCTTTTGAACAAGACTTGCTTGTGTAGAGATTGAACCTGGGGCTGACATGGATAGCATAGAGTAGTTGTTCAATGTAATCAGACAACCGACAAATAGAATCGGACAAATGCACTCGAACAAATGGAATCAGACAAATGTACACGTACAAATTTATGCGATCAAATGTACGCGGAGCACTATTTCACTTCAAATGTACGCGGAGCACCATTTCACTTCCCGTATTTTATGAAATGTTGTTTGGAGTAATGCTAACATGGGGTTCTGGGAACGTAGCGAAGTTAGTAAAGCTTTGTACAATACTATATACTCTTACCTGTGGTTCTCTGACGATCATAAATCATATTAGCACATAATGACAATACTTAAGCCAGGGGTACTTGGAGAAGGGGACGCCAGTCAGTTAATTGTTGGTATACTACATAACCACTTTATCTTGAATGTAAGATCATTTAGTGCTAAAGTATTGCTGGGAATCGTCTTCCACACATAAGTAAAGCACTGTGTGCCTGAATACATGGATATGTAGCAACACATATTTTGAAAATTGATCCAATAGAGGCCTCGATTTGCGACCTCAGATTTTTTTTGGCAACCTGGGCCCGGTCTCCAATCTCCGTACTCAGACTCGAATCATGCTCAAACTCACACTTCATACTCAACTCGAGTACAGACTCAGCTTTGGTGTATTCAATGTCATACTCGAAAAATCTGTTCTCGAAATTTCGAGCACGTACTCAATTTTCGAGTATACTCGAAGCGAAGTGTATTTCATCCATATTTCGAGTACGATTTTGAGTAAAAATTCCGAGTATATGCTCTAAATTTCAAGTTTGGTATGGCAGTGTGCTTGAAATCGTACTCGAAAATAAATACGAGCCAGAGAACAAAATATCGAAAGGGAACCAAGAAACACAGCAAATNAAGAAGTAAACTGCCAGAAGTCAAAATTGTTTGGCAAAACTGAAAGAGCCCAATCATGGTAATTTGTTTCAAATTGAGGTGGGCCTATGTGCTGGATATTTGGGTCTTAAAGGGGTAAATTGGTGTCGCATTTGATGAATTATGTTGGGCGTCAAGCCTTGCGATACCAATGCAGCCAGTTGGATGGCGATAAACTTGTTCTCTACTTGTATCTACATCACTAAACCAAAATGTGTTTAGTGAAAATTATGTTCAATTCACATTTTTTCTTGTCATAGTTGACTGAAGTGGAAAATGAAGCGTGGAAATCAGCCACAAAGTCAGTTTTCATTGTAGATATCAAAGCATCAGGTACTTTTCGTTTCGATACTGCCAGTTTTTTGTATTTTGGTTTTCTGTACAGTAGCGGTAACAAGCCACTGTGTAACCCAATCAGGGAGATAAGTACATTAATCAGTAGATGTTTAACACCAGATGATATCAACTCATCGCGTAAGCAGGTGACTTAACTGGTGATGGCTGAGGTCTGCAAAACTCCGTTAGTCATGTGGCGTTTTTGTTCCATGTAAATAGGCTAGGACTAATTTGGCCCTGGGAAACATGCAAGCCTGCACATAGTAACTCCAAGTCAAAGCAATGTTATCAAATATTGTGTGAACTAATAACATCCAACGGGATGTGGTAATTGTCTTAAATCTTATTTACTACTCTGGTGCATCAATATCGTTATTGAATATATTCACAAATCTCTTTTCAGTATCAGTCTGATTGCATTTCAAGAGTTGGCCAGTAAAAAGGTGCTAGACAAGGTACAGTGCAGATTACATTGACTTTTCAGCATCAGTTTACACCTGAGCTATATTTGATATGCATTTTTTGTGGCCACATTTGTGAGCAGATTTTGCCATCATGTCAGTCTGGGCATCAAGTGTCAGCTGCTGTATCTCCTAAATCTCTTGCATTCAAGTGTTCTATTTGAGTGTCCAGTGGTGCAGTATGGATCCCTTGGACCGATGTGCTGGTGTAACCTGCTACCATTACATTGTGTTTCCTACTAGAAGCTGATTCATCATTATGTAGAGCCATCAAGCTGTAGGTTGGCTATTACTTGTTGTAGTTTAAACTGGGATACACTGTTGCTTGGTGTTTGGTGTGACAACCATTTGGCATGTTGTCCAAAATGATTAATGATGGTACATGTTAATTATTGTGTTTATTGAAGTTTGTGCAGGTATGATGGCCGTCTTGATATGTGAGATGTTCTGTAAATATGTGGCGTTGTACTTGGCAAGAAGGGTTTATTATTTATTTACTTGCTTTTGAGCATTGCAGCTTGAAGATTTGTACATAACTTATTGTTATTTTGGAAAAATTAACTTATAGATGATAAAATTACAGGAATTTATGCTCACAATTCCACTGTAGTGCATGTTGGTTCACACAATATGTTAGTCATGCAATTGCAAGTTTAATGTACTTAAGCCAAATGTTGACATTCACTGTTTCAGGTGTGTGAAGAGCTTAATAACCCAACATTACCCATAGTGCATCAGTGGCAGGGTCACAGTGGTCACTGGAAGTGTGTCACGTCACCAGTGACAGGAAGAATGTTCCAGGTACTCAGCTGGGTGTCTTGTACTTCATGCATTCTAGGAGGTTCAACTAGAATTTGTTTGTTTAGAACACCGGTCTTCATTGCTTGCATCTTTTATGTGGATTTTACTGACTGCCTCTTACCAAGTAAATGCACAAGGACAGGACACCATGGTTATGAGGCTCAATGTTTGCCATATGTTTCCAATTTCCTCATTGATGGTTTAAGTTTGTGTTGTTTAGCAATAGCACTCTCATGTTTTTGTGTTTAGACTTTTTGTACTATTAAATTATCTAAGGTCCTGTCATAACAAACTAAAATAACAGATAATTGAATCCCATGCAGTGAGTTCATTGTAACTGATTGTGGCACAGTTTCTTAGCCGGTATGTTACACTGATCTTTTTGTCTGAAGCCTCCCTGAACACATCCAAATTTGACAGACTTTGAGTTACTTACACTTGAGCCATGGTAAACTGCTACTTACACCTGAAAAGTTATGTACTCCTGAGTGATGGTAAAATGTAAGTTACTTACACTTGAGCCATGGTAAAGTGCAAGTTACTTACATAATAAACAAATGGTGAACATTGCAAGAATTCTGCGAATTCCACAGATTCATTGCCCTGCTGAGGAAGCTAGTTGGCTTCTTACAGTTACATAGGACCCTTTGGCTAACCTTGGAACATCATATCTCATTAACGGCTGATCGGATTCCTATGAAACTTTCAGATACCACGCTTTTTGCAGTGATCTTCAGATTGCTGTTCAGAATTGTTTTTAGAATATATATTCCCCTTTTGCACAAGGGCTATCAAAAATCAGACTTTGATGATTTTCATGGAAAAAATGTTAAAGTCGCGTGAAGCACTGTGTAAGTGCCAAAGCAGCTATGCCATGTTAGTAGAGGGGTGACACTATGTGACCTATCTGTCCTTCTTCAGGCAATGGAGTACAACGGCTTCCTGTATGATACCAACATTGGTGTAGAGTACATAGACAGCAGGTTATTGAAGGACAGTGCTGCTCAAAAAGACAGAGCTTTTGTGAGGAAGCCTTTCATTGGTCTCTTTAAGGTATAATGTATAATGTTGTTGGTCTTGCTAGTCAGCCAGCTGTTACTTGACTTACTTAATTATGTATTCAACCAGTCGTAAATAGAACGTAAAACAAAAGCTATGTTTTTAACAGAATAATATTTATTGCATAAAACAAACAGACATTGACCCATGAATGCAAACCCAGAAAGCACGTAGAGTTAGATCAAGTTTGCAGGTGTTAAAGAGTTAATGTAAAAGGAAATAGTTAAATACAAAGTATGTATGAAAAAGATTAAAACAATGGATTAGCAAATATGACTGGGGTCACCACATTAGCACTTAGAAAAGATGTTAAAATTATGACTCAACTTGTCAGTGTTTAAGAAAATACCACATCTTGACCAGTACAATGCTATTTTATGGTCAGGAAGCTGTAAACATGTAAATTGTAGACAGTCATAGGAAATTGTTAGATTGATTGAAATTCTAATTCTTCAAGTCGTATCACAGGTTCATAGATTAAGTTATAGTCATGAACAGTCTTATAGCGAAACATTGCTCTTAAGTCTACTTTTTGTGAGAAAAATATGAATGTCTTGGATAACTCATGCAAAATGAATATGCAATATGAGTGGAAAATATGATTATAAGACAAACATTTTATGTGGAACATGTTCACTATTAATTTAGTGCTTGTCACAACGTGTAGTTATTATAATTGGTGTTGTTATGCAGATCGACCGATTTGACTTTGTGCTAGTCAGTGTCCACCTGAAGGCCACTGGACTGTCCAACGAGGACCTTGACGAAACTCAGCAGGAGGTTGGAGCCATGCACTCGGTCATCTCGGCAGTGGAAGAGCAGTTACCCGGCGAGAATGACCTTCTTCTTGTTGGCGACTTCAACCTGGCCCCTGATGCTAAAGGTAGACTTGTTTACATGTATGAATGTTGGTGTTAATGGTGGACTTGTGTTGAAGATGGAGATGTATATAGTTATAGGAATGTTGATTTGTGTGAACTCGTATGCGAATAACTATGTTGATATTATAGGTGTACTTGTATTAATACAGATGGCAATGTTGATTACTAAATGTTCTCAGCTTACTGAGATTACTTATATGAGTAACTTACTTACATTGTGACGCTCTGCTGGGACTTTATATTTCACATTTATTGGGAAGTGTGTTTATTTGTTTATCATAGTAACCATCGACTTGCTGTTTCAAGAAATTCTTGAAAATGGAGGTTCTTTTATTTTTACTGTAACTGTTACTGCTAAATGTTGAGAACAGTAAAGTTGATTCTTAATCACATAGCTTTGAGCTGGTGGACTTTTTGAACCAGTATTGCCTCCTTCTTGATGTCTACCAGAATTATAAACAAAATTAGTCATTACAAATTATACGTGAACGCATCAGTATCTCTTGGCTTTGGTTTCTTTCTGCCCTCTGTTGTGAAAATAAAACATGAATAGTGCGCTGATATTCACACATGTTTAGGACAGCTTGAATTCTATTCTAAATTTCTGGAAATTAATCAACCGAAGTTGCTTTTTGAGATTTACATACGTTGAGATTTACATACATTAGGCGTCTTTTGAGGATAATGGATTCTTCTTAGCTTAAATATTAATCGCTAGTGTGGTCAGTGAAATTGCACCAAGTTAAAACATAAGGTGGACAGGTGATTTTTTCATGAATGATAACTAGCACCAAATAAGTAGATTTCATTTTCTATGATTTATCATAGTTGTGTCACTCTGGTTGGGGTTATCACATTTATGGAGAGAGTTTCAAGAATCTAGAGGCTTTACCTTGCAGTTTAGTGATACTGAAGCAATGATTTTGTATAGCAAGACTAAGAAGGCATTTGTTTGCAGATTTTGACGTGCTACGAGAGAAAGGCTACCACAATGCCATAACTGAGAAACAGTTTACCAACATTAGTTCCAAGACGCCAGAGGGTAGCCAGTCATATGACAATATATGGATCAGCCGGCAGTCTTCCAAAGCTCACACTGGTTGGTTTACTTTATTAGGGTTAAACGTCCATTTGTGTGACAAGACTGTGTAGAGATGGCTCATTTTAAAACGGGAAGAAAAGGGTTTTGCTACCTGAACATGACACTTGTCGCTCAGTTAGCATGTGTCTCATGAAATAGTTCTGTGGAGGTAACCACATCAGTGCAGAGCTTGCTTTCCTCGAGGGCTGCGTTATATTCACATCATATTCTCTCGTGTCCATGGAAGGCGAGACTGGGCACACAAGGCCATGCTTACAGTGTGGCAGGGCCTGTGTCCAACTACTCTCCCACTCCGCAGTCTCTCTCTGGGATAGACAAGCCTTTATGTGGTTGTCGTCAGTCATTAAAGCAACACTGATGTAGGTCTTAGAACTTTGTCAATTAATTAAAGAAGTATAATTACTGAGAGTTGATCACCTGACTGTATGTTAAAATGAATGCATGCGATTCATCAGGTGTGTTGTTTTGTAACAAATGTTTGAGGTTTGGCACATTTTCTCACAGGTTCTTCTGGTGTGATTCGTCGTGGCCTGACCAGTCCTTGGATACCAGATGGCTGGTCATGGGGCGGCGTGGCAAGTGACCACTGTCCAGTCTGGGCCGAATTCTACACGGGCAAAGACTATGACCGGGGTGATATCAGCATTGGGTTGGAAGGCATAACTATTAACTCTGTGTAGATAGACATAGGTTACATTTTGTGAAATGTTTTTGTGGTTAACATCGATGGTTCATTTGATTGCAGTGTGTATTTGTCCCTTTTTGGTTCACATAATTTCACTCTCAGTGACAATAATCAGTTTGGCAGTGTTCCCTATGGTGGTAATGAGTTACGCATTGATAAATGTTTTTCTTCAAAAATTTCACAAACAAAATCCACTGATAATTCATATTGCTTTATTGAAGTTTATTGATGTTGGTAAATTTTGGACTATGCCTCGGTTTCAAGATTTTCATTTGGGGAGCATCTGATTGTCCGGTCGGAACAATTTTGCGGAAAGTTGGCAGCCAATGTTCCGTGAAAAAACATCCTGTGTAGTAGACACTGCAGGAGTTGCTTGTTGATCGTTAAATTATTTTTGAGGGTATCCCTAATGCCGTTTTGGTCGACTGTTATCAAGTACCTGTATTTAATTTTAATGACTGTTTGCTCAGATATGGGGGTGGGGATGGTCATAGGCATATACATTCACTTCTTAACCACAGTTTGTGCTTCTAATGTACACAGGCACCAGTTTGTGCTTCTAATGTACACAGGCACCAGTTTGTGCTTCTAATGTACACAGGCACCAGTTTGTGCTTCTAATGTACACAGGCACCAGCTTTCTTGTTTATGAATGTCCTTGACACTTGTTGTGACAAAAGGGTTCTGTGTTCCAGTTTTGAATTATTTTTTACAGACGTTTGAAAAAAGATCAAACTAAAACGAAAAAATTCAACAATTTTGTTTTGTTTACTTTTGTCGTAACTCTGACGTCACGTCTTATTAGAGCCGAAAAAGGTCAAGTTGGTTCTGCGCTCTACCCCCATTCATCTCGAGACTTTCAAAAAGAAAACGAGATGAGGAACAGGTAGTATTTTTTGGCCTAATTTAACAAGGACATTATTTAAGAGTTGGGATAATTCATGATGACTCACGCATACTATCACTGCCTGTGGGACGTGGTTTATATATTACAACATGGACAAAGATAACATTGAATGTTCAAATATAATGACAAAAATGGCATTTGAGCTGTGTTATATTGATTACATGAATAACTGAGAATATTTTTTTTTGTATTTTGCAAAGATTACTGGAGAACCTTTTAAAAAATTGTTGAGAATCCTTTTAAATTTGTAGTAATTTATTTCACATCTGTGTGGTAGAAGAATTAGTAATTATTTGTATTGTGCCAGTAGCGAGCTGTGTCGAGTAAACTTCATGAACATTTACCAGACCAGACTTAAACATGTTTGTTACCTTTATAAACATATACCTTTATATGGTAGTGGTCTCTAGTGGATGAGGGTACACCACTGTTGTGTAATAAACAGTTATAAAATTATCAATGTATCCAACCAACCTTTATATGATGCTTGATTTGTATTGTGTAAGACTAACCAATGGTTTTGTTGGTGTTTGCTTATGCTGGTGCTAGATTGTGATTACGTATACATACTTCAGTATGTGTTATAATGTTAAACAACATAAGACATTGTATCCCTGACCCAATGTTTCGTTGTTCTGTTTCTCATCTAAAACAGTTTTTAATGCTGCCGTTTTCTTGGCACCTTTCACTGTTTTATGCCTTTTACCTATTCTGATCCAGGCAGATTTGAAGTACTGGTAGTTGTTCAACTTGGATAATGTTCATTTCCAAGTTTCCGTGGTCTGTATGATACTGAATATAGGAAGTCATCCACCCTTTCATATTTAAAAATTGATCTAAGTGGGAATGAATTTCTACACACTATTTTACTGAGGTCCTATTATTTATAGCAATGTATATATACATGCCAATTGGGTAGGATTTAGTGTTCAAGGCAGGGCTCAAGTTGGCGATCACAGGTTTTGTTTGGCAACCTGGTAAAACCTCTCGCTTGCTACGAACATGCCATGCACACATCTGAACACCGCTCAAAACATTACAAGAAGTAAAACGGAACAAAGGCCCTCAAGGAGGAAATTGCCGTTAGCGAGCAGACGAGATACTCTCTAATTTTCTTTTTGGGTAGAAAACTATTTTAGGGATTTCTGGTGTACCAGTGGACATTTCCCCGAGTATGCTGTTTTTTCAGCTCGGGTGTCTCATTAATTTCATTTTTGGCTCTTGGCAGGAAATTCACAACCTTGATTGACCTGGGAATTGTGCCAGGTCACATTTTCGGAGTTAGTGGTTTGCAAAGCATTGAGCCCTGCCAAGTGAGGAGGTGACTTCCGTGTTTGTTAATATCCTGATGTGCACTAGGAAGGGTTGTGGTTTCCAGGTAGGCCTATACCCTCTATATACAGTGTGCACCCTATTATCTACCTGTAAATAGGTAAGAGCCTGGTTTCCATTTACACCAATATTCATGTGTATGCAGGATTTTCGCGTGGTTTCCGTGTGCTAATACCTGCATACGTACTAGAAAATGCATACAAGTCATTTGCAGGGGTCCCGGATTTTGACAATCAGCTTGATGCCCGTTATTCAGTAGAGAATAGTAGAGTTCCTGTAATACGGGACCTCTGAAAGTGACTGTCACAGGGGCCCCAAGGTATTCACGTGATCTCTCTTGATCAGAAAGACCAGCTACACTCCTGCTTGGTTATTACCAATCTTAGACAAATTACAGTTTGTATGACAATTAGTCGTCAATTTGATAATGGCCGTTGAAAGAATTTTAGAAGCTACAATTGGCTGGGTAAATAATAGCGATGCCTTTGTGATGACAATTTGTGGGATGTCTTGCCGATCCCCCTACTAAAATATTGTGCAAGGCTGCATGATGGTTACCAAAATCGTGAAGGGGTACGAAAACACAATAAGGGTTATTAAAATAATTACATCCTTGAAGTGCAGAAGTGAAGATGTGCTAAAAACCTACAAAGGGGTGCTTTTCCTTGAATATTTTATAAAAATCCCTGTTTAGTGCATGATTTTGAAATCTGGAACCATCTTGTTTGAAGCCTTTTTTAAGTGTGGGGCGCCCACGATGTCAAGGCAGTTTGCAAATTGAACTATCGTGTTATGCTGCATGCAAGACAGATGGTACCAGTTCAAATGAATGTCTGGTGGTACTTCACTAAACATTTATTTGCAGTTAGTCATAACTACCTTTTGTAAGTTTGCTCAATAAAGCAATGCAACGCTCATGTGAACTGACTGTTAACTAGAACTGTTAATATTAAGTCTCGAATAAAACAATATCTTTTTACCCTTTACTTATTTCTTTGTTTATTCGTAAGTTCGGATAAGAACCTCAGAACATATTATGTACACAATCTAAAGCTTCCTTTCAGAGATATCACACCAACAACATTGCATGACAGACCTACGAGCACATGTTAGTGACCACTATTGCCTTCTTTGTTTTAACATGCAGCAGGGATAAAAACGGATCAAATGGAAGACTTTCAAATCGCGACTGGTCACATGGAACCGGACCTTCAGTGGCCTCTACAGTACGAGGTGGCAACTTGTTTAAAACACATTTTGTGTAATCGCATACACTGTTAAAGTATTTTATTTTTCACCAAGTCGAACTGTTCCCCAAGACCACACGCTGTGAAGACAAAGTACCTCCTGGTACAGCTAGGTTGTGCTATGTGTCACCGGTCCCACGAGATCAGCCCCCATTGCTTCCAGGAAGTCTCCCGTTTTACAATTGACAAAGCCATATCAGATGAAGAAAAAGTATTCAATTTAGTTTATTATTATCATTGCTAGGAAATACATTAAAAATGGTGTGAAGTATGAGACCAACATTGACTTTTGTAAGTTTTTGTAGATGGCGATCATAAACACAAAAACAATAAAAACAGTACACTGCACATATTTGCACTCTTCACTTTCTTTCAAGTTTTCTTTTTCTTTCCTTTCTTTTGAGATGATCTTCCATTCTTGTGTCTAACATCCCCACTAACTTGAAACACTTGTGCCTTATCAATAGGCTCAATAACAGTTCCAAGTTTAGTTACAGTTGTTGGCTTTATCAACTGTCTATATGCTGTCTCTGGGTTCCATGTTCGACCAATAGGTGCGCTGATGCTGCTCTCAAATTGTTTGATGTCAGCAAAGGGAAAGGGTAACTTGTTGACCTAAAAAAATGTTAAATTAAGCATTAAAAAGAAAAATTAAATACAAACCCAATTACCGTGGAGTTGTCCTAATACACACTCAACCTAGGACTCCCTACACACAACTTTCAGTTTGAGGGATTTCAAATGGATTGCGGTATGGTTGGCAGATCATAAACATCTGAAAGCAAAACTCGTCCACACCAATAGTACGTGTTTACACAATGTACCTTTTTGGGGTGTTTATCGGTATGTAAAAAGCCACAACAATTTGATCACAAGAGGTACCTGTAATCCTCAGAACTTATCTTGAAAACCACGTGTCAAGATCAAAATAGCCACTAGGTTATACAGCAGTCAACCAATGGATTATCATGTTAACTATATACCTGATGCTTAGAAAGCTGGTTGTCTTTCGCTGTTGATATGATGACACCATGAAGGTTTTTATCTTGCCTCTGAGGAGCTTTTGGGGCTTTTATTGTAAACCTAAAAAAAATAATAGACTAAACCAATGAATCTAAGGCCATGGTTAGGATTGGTAGCTCTGAGCTCTACAAATCTGTTTACTCTCAAATAAGAGAAGATTGTATGACTAACAATTCCTTAACATGTTTAACTGTGGGTATAACATTAGCATACAGTGTGCTTACATATGCAATCAATGATTTTTACAGAGGTCAATATGCTGATTTTCAAACTCCATTCATGCCATTTCTACTGACCAATCATTATGTAAGAAAATTATCACAACTTAGTCAGCAGCTTCAGAAACTGAGAGATGGAAATCGCCAGTGAAACCAGTAGCACCTACGTACTGAAGGAATAGCACAAGGGAGACAATCTCATAGAAGGTGGAAAGGATCTTGCAAGGACAATGGCCAAAATGGGGAAATTTGTTGACAAAGAGTTTGCCTGTTGTGTAAAGTGGTAACCGCGATACAAATGACACATGATGTGTCACAAAGTACTGTGACCAGAAACTTTAAAGTGTATTGTGGGCAGTGGGATACTGGTGCATCAAGTTGGGTCACAAAGGACAGTGACCAGTGTAACACGCTGTGGGTAGTGAGACACTGCCGAGTCATGTTGTGTCGTGAAGGACTGTGACCAGCAAGCGCATGTCACAGAACAGTGGGAGATAACTGTGGTTGGTACAAGAACTGACCAGCAGGCCTGTCATGTGACATGCAGTCATAGCGCTAAAAGCTGGTCCTAGAAGAGGCCATCAGGATTGTCATTCCAGGAGCATCGTACCAAAGCTTGCAATAGCAGATAACATCTTTGATTGTTAACCATGATATAGTTGGATGTCATTATTTTTAGTGTATAAATTAACAACAGGATGAGGCTTTTTATTCCCTTAAAACATGATAGGATTCTGTTTCCAGTAAAAACACGGACATCAGAACTATCAAACTACAAACAATGCACGCAGGTGCAATCTTCGAATATGTAATTTTACGGTTGGTCAACCCCAATAAACTTTGAAGTGTTTTCTTGAGTTTCTGATGTTTTCCATGTTGGCAATGGGAATAGAATCCTATAACAGCAGAGAATATCCTGAGATCAATTTTGTAAAAGTGAAAGGCCAATTTTTGATTTTTAGCCAGCTAAACAGGGCAAACCGCAGCTTTAAAAACAAACGTGAAGTCATAATGTAGAAGACACAAAAGGCTTAAAAAGACTTATAAGAGTTTGGTGAGATGCTGGTAGTGCAGAGGTGAAGCAGCATGCACAATCCAATTTGTCAAAACAGTGTATTCAAGGAAACATGCGAGAAGCACTAACCGTTTACGTTTCTTCTTGGATGTACTGATGCCACTGCCACCCCAGTCACCCCAGCCAGGAAGGGTGAGGTCAATTGCCTCAGGTTTGCCTCTATCAACGACCGCTTTCTTCTCTTCTTTAAATTCAGCTACTACATCATCATCGGCAAATGCTTGCGCAATTGTCATCCGCTGGTCCATCTCCGTCTCGTCGATACCGTAATCTTCCACTATCACAGCAGGTCGGCACTCACTTTGCTCCAAGGACACAGCCTTGGTGAGAAATTTCGTGGGATCAACATTAACTGAGCGAGACTTTGGACTATCACCAGTTATATTTTTGGAAGAGACATTTTTTTCGTCAACTTTGTCAGACAAGTTTCCAGACTCTTTCATTCTTCTGACTTTTGGTTTATCATTTTTGTCACTACTGTCGTCGTAAACATCTTCAATATCAATAATCCCCCGTTTACGACTCAACCCCTCACTAATAAGCTCAGAATCTGAATCACTATTAGAGTCTGAATCTCTCATCTCTTTTGGCTTCTCCCTCTTACTCTTCTTTGCTAACTTCTCTTTGCTCCTCTCCACAGCCCTTAGTCTCTGTAACTCCTGTTCTTGTTTCATGGAAATGGCTCGATCTTTTCGTTTCTTGTCCAAGGAGTTGAAAATATGGTCGATATTCTTGAATAGACCCAAATTTTCCTCTTCAGTTTGGTCAGGATTTTCTTCAAAATTATCATTAACGTGCTCAACAATATTTTCACCATCCTCGTCATTTCCTTCTTGCTCTGACCTGGTTTCACTGACTTCGCTGGCCACAAGCTCATCTGCATTTGACTTCTCAATGCTCCCATCCACACAACTCTTTACAGAATTATCACGCTTTCCCTTAGAAACAAGAGACACTGACATCCAAGGATTTTCCAACGACACTGGTGTTGAAAACTCAGCTCGATTGTCATCACTGTCGGTTTGTTCAATGACAGCGGTATCACTGTCATCATTCACATCCTCGTCACTCTCTAGGCACACCTTCTTTGTCAGTTCTTTGTTTCTCTCTAGCATTTCCATCACTTGATTCCGACTCTGTAACAAGAAACTTGAGTGATACAATTACGAGTGCTGTTGACGACTGCCACAAGGTCACATCCTACACTTTATGCCAAGGAACGAATTTCCTCCTCCATAGTTTCAACAACTTTCTTTCTTATCGATCACAGAAAAGCATAATGTACCTGAAAACAAGTTTTCATACAAAACTGTTTCTTTACTTATCAGTGCTTTTTGACCAGAGAATTTGGCTGTTGTAAAATTTACAATATTTTTGGAGATAAATTGAGCACAACATTGGCAGCTCAATAATCACCAACTGAGTAACAAAGCTGTTTTAATGCCAAAAATAACATATCAAGGCCTAGATATTGGATTTTTTATACAGTTTTCTCTATTTTCAAACAGCGAAAGTTTCACTTACTTGTAATCATTTTAATTCTGTATTGAATGATAATCATAAGTAATTTCTTTTAAAAATAGTATTCCTAAATCTAGTACCTTTTTCATTTTTTGAAAGTACAAATTTTTGACAAATTTCCAAAACGGTAGTATTGTACAACTTTATTCCTCGGCATTTTACAAACAAGTGATGGCAATTCTTTCAAGGTCAATAAGTAACTAAAAAATTCTGCCTTCTGTTCTTCAAGCTGTTGGTGATTAAATCATAATTTGGAGGACCAGTTTCAAAGAAATAAGCAAAACTATGATCAAATAGGAGATGAATACTACTGAAGTCAAATGATCAGGCGGTAGCATTGTTCGGCTAAATCAACCAACTGTTTTCAATGAACTTATCGTTTTGCTGCAGTAAACTGAAACAGCTGTCACTGAACAATCCACGTCTTTCACGTTCACGATCTATCTATCATTTTCTAGGTGAAAAACTGCAGCCGAGTAGTATGGCTAAGCGATCGGCGCAGCTTATTGGCAGTTCATTCTCCTAACCAAAAGACTCGTTGTGACCTTCCTGAAGTGGTTACTGTATTGTAATGTCGTTAACAGCCAATTATCCTGGCTCAGACCACTATCCCCAGAAAAGGATCAAATGGCTACTCTCGGGTCAAAACGTAGGGTCAGATCTGAAAGCCAAAACTGTGTGAACCTGGGCAGATCACTTCATAGCTGACAGGTTGCCTAGCGACCATTTTCCTTTCTTTTGTCAAGCACGGTCACATGACATGCAAACTCCTCTAAATGACAACTAATGGGTACCAAAGCAAGACGATTTTTGTAGCAGTAGTTTAGGAAATGAAAGCTGAAGATTAGAGAATGGTTTCTTCTAAGCCAATAAAAATGCACTTTTCAAGCAGTAGATCTGCACACAGATATAAATATGAGGGCGCATAAAAATATAAAGAAAATCTAAAAATTCCTCCTCAACATATCGCTTCAACATTTTGTAAAATACAGACAGACGGTCACGAGGGACAACAAGGCATGGGATGACAAATTTATGATTGAAATTGAAACATTTAGCTCACCTGTTCATCATGCTTTCCGAAGATCTTTTGGCGAGCCAAGAACTTACTTCCAGTCTTATGTTTCAGACTCATCCTCTCCTGCAGACAAAATGAAAGTAAAGTAAACTAAGCCGTCATAGGTTGGTACAATACAGTGACTTGGCCTCCTAGTTACTTTACATACACAGCAAAGCCTCAAGCAACAACAAAATAGTCATTTCTTATCAAGCTCTTAAATAACTTGAATTGTAATCCAAGAACGCATTCAAGTAATATTAGAGCAGTGAGAGGCTTAAATTAGAAGTTACTTATTTACTGAAGTTCATATCCTTCATAATTTGCCAAACTTTGTTAGTCGTACAAGTGTTACAGTAGTAAAGACCCCCACAGAGTGTAAGTGACTTAAAATTCTCACATACCTGGATTCTACTTTTCTCAAGTGCCTTCAGTTTTTCCAGATATTCTTCTGGCTTAGATTTTTTCAATTCGTCAAAATCTTTCACTTCTTGTTTCAGCTTACCCTTGCGCAAGATACGATGAAATCTGCGGCAATATGATATTAATGCATTCAAATACCTCCAAAGGACAAATTCTCAAACTGATGAGATACAATCTAATTTTTTACACATGGAAATTCAACAAAAGCTTTTATAAGCACCTACCATTTGCATCACAAATGTCAAAGATGTACGGAACAGGGGTTATTTTACAGAAACAGGACTCAAATCTATTCATTTGTCCCAAGATTGCACACAGTTCACAACAAATTACCAGAAGTGGTTTCCTTTCATATTGGTAGTTTTGAGTATATGAGTACCAGTAAACTGAAATTCTGTCAGAGGGAATTTTGCTTCGGCAAACTTGAAATCATATCATAAACGATGTGGCTTCATCAAGTCAAAAATGAAGCAAATGGCGTGTGCGTGTGTTAGAAGCATACTGTTTTGAAATCGATGTCTGACTTTCCTTTGATGCAAGAGAAGGACTGGTGTTAGTAAATGACCTTCATCAGATTGCGTTTCATTTAAACAACTGTACCGCATAACATAGGTGTCATTTGAATGTCGTTACAAAAACGTACACATTGTTGAAAGCAGTAAATTTTGATGCCAGTTTTGAGAGGACTACAAATTGAGTTGTGGCAAACTGATCAGTGAGCTTAGCTTAAATTGCCAACTTGTTAGACCCATGGTTCACTAGCTGTGTTTCGAGGTCACTCTCACAATAAGACATACTTTTTACTCTTGATCTTCTTCAACCTCCTTGCCTTTGCCTCTTTGTAGGAGAGTAGCGCTCTGTATTTCTGTAACTCAGCTCTGCGTGTGCGTGCTTCTTCCAGGCTCATTGCTCGTAAAGCCTTCTCCTCTGCTTTGGTCAACACTCTACCTTTGGGTAGGTTACTGTCACTTCCATGTAGTAAGGCAGCTACTTCCACTTCTAGAGGAGTGCGCGGCTGAATACAACAGAAAGTTATGGAAACGGAACAAAGGGAGGGGTCGGCATCTTGTCTACCGAACTCAAAAAAACGCCGATGGAATTTCATATTCTAATCCTAAACTCCACTATGCTGGTTTTGAGTCACTCCAAATAAAACTAAAAGGTGGAGCCTATGCAAAATCAAAATATTTTTCAAGACTTAGCACATGAGCTCGGCCCATTCACAAATAGAAGATACCCACTTATTAAGAGCTAAAAAGAACTTTGGTCAATAATTTACCTTTTTTGGGGCCTGTACCTTCACTTTGCGACAAAACGCAGTTTTAGTGCCGATGAAATAGTTTGGTGGCATTTCATTTCCATGTATAATAAAGTGATTACAAGTTAATATGGTTAGAAAGCATACTGATTTTCACTGAATTCAAACTCTGGCCTAACACAAAAGGTGAATACTCTCATTGAATGTAACACTGGGTGTCTCAACGATAGAAAGCTTCACGCAGTGAAAATTTGTATTGTTGAAATGACGTAATTTTAGTGATTGTCAACACACCCATCAGGAGGCTCGGGCTTCAGCAGTTGAATTAGGGGTCGTCGAGTGCACAAAATGTGGAATCAAGTTTTCCTTAGAATAACTAACTATAAAAAATGAAATTGTTTTGAGTCTTCATGAGTTAACAGACTTAAAATTTTTTCTCTATATGTTTACGATGTCCCAGTTTAATACAGGAAAAAAAACTGAAAACAGCCAAAAATGGGGAACTTCTGTCATACTCTGTTCAAACAGATTTCTAGCTGCAATTGTAATTCAACTCCAGGCCTCTGGACGTCAACATGTCAATCGCACAAAATGCAGAATTCATCATAGGCAAACAACGTTGGACAAAACTAACCAACATTGTTTCTGTAACATACCTGGAATCGCTTCACAAATTGTTCAGTGGTTTGCAGCCTCATATTCGGCTGAGATAACGGAAAGAAGATCTGCTCAGCCTTCCGGTTTTTCTCCACCACGGGGTCCCACTTGGCCATCTCCTGTTTGGTCGTGCTGTAGGCAACACTACGTTCAATCTATAAAAACAGGTGCAGACATTACACTTAGGAATGTTCAACACAAAACAAGTATACGTTACTTGACCTCTATGAGCGCTAGCATAAGTATACCTGACCACTATGAGTGCTAGTATAAGTTTACCTGACCACTATGAGTGCTAGTATAAGTATACCTGACCACTAAGAGCGCTAGTATAAGTATACCTAACCACTATGATTGCTAGTATAAGTATACCTGACCACTATGAGCGCTAGTACAAGTATACCTGACCACTATGAGCGCTAGTATAAGTATACCTGACCACTATGAGTGCTAGTATATGTATACCTGATGCTGTTCATTCTTTGGTAGTGGTGTAGACAAGACTTGTGTTCTCTTCTGAACAAGCTCCAATTGCTTGCGTATACTGCTGGATGCTGTGGTCTGTTGGAAGCTCCCTACCAGATCACCAAGTTCCACCTTAGAACCAGCTAAAACAAAGCAGGAAACATCCACAGTTAAAACAGCAATTTGACAGTCAATTACCTAAAAGTGATATTGTTTAACTGCGATAACCTCAATAGTGCTAAGTATTGAGATGTACATGAGTGAACTCGGAGCTGTAAGAAAATAACTACTCCCTGAGTAAGAACACATATGCTAATTTTCAAAGCTTTAGCAGATTGTAGGATACAGCAGAAATAGCTACTAGGTGGTGCAGAAAATGGGAACGGATCGTTGTTTACTAATAGATTGATATTTGCTTATTTCATGAAAGTCCACCAAGGAACGCCAATGATGTAACAACAAATCTAAAATAAGGACTATGCCAAGTGGTGCAAAGTACACATGACTGCACTACAAACTTCTAAGGGTGTTAATAAGTATCACAATAAGAGCTCTGATAAAACAAAGAAATGAACTGGAAACGCTCTTTCCCCAAAAAATACTGAAAAAGCCCACCCCTTAACTGGGAGATTCAGATTGAAGAGTGGCATAAACCATTCTAGTGATGCCCTACATCCAGGGGTGTTTAGGTCTTCTGTTTGCTTTCTGTAGTATGTTGAGTGCGTGCTCGGATATTGCGCGAGACTTCAAGACAACGTGGAATTTTCAAAAGGACGCCAAACAAAATAAGAGGTTGCCAACCAGCAGTTCGCTGAGTTGAGCCTTGCTTACTTTTCCAAAGAAAAAAACAATACCCCTTAATGAGGTAGGGGTTTAAAAATAAAATAAACCTTTCTACTCACCGCTGCTGTGAAACTCAGAAGCTGTTGGTGTCGCCTCAGTTCTGACACTATGGCTGGACCTACGATAAAACACAATGCAATACGTGGCCATTGATGAATAATCAACATAGAATATTTGTCTCTAATCAATAAAGGCAACCAAAACACCCTTTTTAGGGTTATGAGGAATGCCAGAGTAATAGCCAAACTTGGTTAAGATTGGAGCATCATATTGAACAAATGACTAATCGGTTTCAAATTTAGAAAGACGATTTCTTACGAACTTCATCTATTCTCCAGAACAGAAATTGGTTTAAGTGTTTTCAATGTTGGTTGGTGGATTAGTAAATAATATCAAAGAGAGGATAGGCAAAGGTAGGTATGTCCCAGATGATGTCGAGAATAGCTCACTGTTTTTTGTTGATGACTTAGTGCTAGTTTCTGACACTGATGTCGAACTACACAAAACAAGAACAATGCCGACCGTTGAAATACATACACGAGTGTGACGCAAATGGTGTGCTTCTAATGGTGTTCTTTTTGTATCATGAAAATGGACATAAGATAGCGCAGGACATGTCAAATCCATCCCAAACTGGAAAAGTACTGTCATCTTCATAACAGAAACTGTTTTGCCAAATTTCGTAAAAAATATCACGAAACTTCGAGTATATAGGTAGCAAGGTAAGAATTAAAACTGTCACTAAGGGACACACCTGCAGTCGGATTGGTCTGAAGCTCGTCGTCATCTGTTAGCATCTCCATAGGAGTATATCTGCCAACTTTCACAAATATCCTCCAAAGAGTTATGGAGATACAGCCATGGCTTCAAAAACAAAATTCCCAGCAGGGGTTGCCAGAGTATTTGAACCCCTCCGGAAATTACTGTCAGCTGGGGCCTTTTCATCAAGAGCAATCTCCCAGTTTTCCTAATCATGATCCTTTCAACCGTTTGGCAAATTGTAAAGCGGACGTCAAAAATATACTCAAACACTTTAAAAATTGCAACAAGGTGGCAGAGAATAAGTCAAATCTGTCTGAAAACACGAAGGCATCATCGTCTCCTTAACAAAGGCAAACATAAAAATCTAAAACTGCTACTAGGGGCAGAGCAGTAGTCAAATCTGGCCACAATTGGTCATAGTCTGTTGTCAGCTTCGTACGAACACATCTGTCAAATCTCATGATACTACAAGGGGTGCAGGAGATACAACCATGGATGACGGATGCCCAGGCAGAGATGACGGCAATATGCACACACATATATGGGTGCATAAAAATCAATAGGCTTAGAGGAATTTGTCGCAACTGGAACCTCAAAGTGAACCTTGAAAAAGCTATTGCCTTGACACATGGAGGAACAGTTTCCTCAAATGAAAAATGTTTTTTTGAAGTGAACCCAATGGAGTAGAACTTTAACAACACTGGCACAAAAATAGTGAATATGACAGAAGACAGTTTATCTAAAAAACACTTCTGGATTTACTGGACAACATGATATCATATGCGCTATAACATGGTATGGAATTATGGGAAAGTATGGTGTGTAGGCCAGTTGAAAATGCACATTTAGTTTTGTAAATATGTCATAAAGAAATTGATGCTTGTCAATCTCTCTCAAGAGTTTTAGAGAAAGAGAGACAGACACGAGATGCAATACACAAGACAGAGATGACAGCAACATGCACCCACATGGGCATATATGGGTGCACAGCAAAATCCTAGCCTGAAATTATCAGTCGAGTCACTTTGATCAGAAACTCACACGTCAAAAATGGCATTCAGAGATTGAAGAATTGAAACTCTAACTCAATCACTCGCTAGTATATGGAGGTGGACAATTTTAGAATCTGCATCATGAGACCAGACACATAACTCACCGTTTCTTTTGTCCAAGCCTGGAGAAAGTATCCAACATCCTGGCATGCTGCTCCTTATCAACCTCCTGCAACAGTGTAGCTCAAGTTGGGCATGTACACTTTATTTGAGGATATTCTAAGTATAAATACTGTAACATTGAAGCTATTGCATTGATAATGCCAATAAGTTTTGTACAACACAGACAATAATAAAATCCCACAAGGGAACCATAAATNCCCGTGCACATGTATGTAGGTATGCATGACCATAAAGTCATCAGATATGCTTTAATATATTATTTGCTTAGTATATACCAACAAAAAAAAACACCATCAGCTCATATCAGCTGAGTTTTAGAAGAAATGTTTAACTAAAAAACAATATTGCATCCACTTATCAATTCTCAAAAATACAGAGACCATAAACAATTACGATTTTGGCCTAACACAAGACTTGCCTGATTTTGTTTAAATGTCGTCAAGACAATGTGAACTTTGGTTTTTTCAACCAACTTCCGAGACATGATTGAGGAGCCAGTGCAGGCAAGACCTGGAGAAGCTAAAGCATTTCAGGATATCTTCAAAACTATCGCCACATTTTGCTCAGATTTAGCACAGAAATAAAAGACAGGAAGAGAAAGATTTGTTACGATTTGTGGTGTCTGGGATATGTATTCCAAAGCATATGATGGCGATATCTACACAATCCCAGGGCAGATTTTCTCAAATTTTGCTCAACGAAAGATAAACAGTACACTCTCTTTAAAATGCCCTGCTCATGTCAATGGAAACCTCAGATCTTCCTACAGAAAGGAGATTACGCTCCCACCTTCCAATGGGCTGATGAAGACCAACTTTATTGATACCACAAGGCTCCTTTCAAACCCAGGGAAAAGGCTGTTTTGATATTGGTCAGAGATGCAACAAAGGAAAAACTAATAGGGATTGTAATAACTTTCTGAAAAGTAGCTCGTGTGCACTGTCTCCCAAAACAACAACAATCTGTGATGTGAATTATGTAACGTTACCTCATCTTCACTGCTATAGACAGTCTGGCTAGTGTCTGCAAAATCATGTTGTCTCATTTCAACAGATCTGAAATAAGAAAGTCACATACAGCAAAATCGAGGCAAGGTAAAACTCATCAACATCAAACAATGGACAGAAACAGCATTCTCCACAATGGAAAATCCAAATAGGTCAGAATGCGAGAATGCCAAAAACGTGCCTCAAAGATGTACTTGCATGTTCCTAACTATGCTAATGTATAATTGTTCGTTCAGTTCCCAAAATCAGCAACTCGCCATTTTTTACACTGCGCGCGGCAGGTGATATGTCATACCCCTAGTGGGTGTAGCGTAAAAATGGCCATTTACCCATTTTGGGAACTGAAGGAGGGACTGCACGAATAAAAAGTTGGACAACGGGAGTATAAGTTAGATTTGGACAGAATTAAAGACATCGACAGCCTCCTAACTTGAGGCATCCCTATATGGCTCTATGTGCATATGGGCCATAAGGCTAAACGTGACTTTGATGTTTTAGTCGGCGTGAGCCATAATTCGCCAAAAAGCTTCAGACGTATGAAGTGCCTATAGGAACTACACCATCTCTATTGACCCAGGTAGAAACGGTGGTCACTGGCTGACTAATGCCTTTTATTTTGCTGTAATTAGGGTGAGCAAACAAAAATTTGGCAAGAGCGAAATTTTGCCATTTTTCATGATTTTCACAAGCTCATATCTATTAGCATACTAAGTGGTGGAAAATGAAAAGTATGCCAGTGAAATATTTAATTTTTCTTCTTTCTATTGATATCCATTACAAATATTTGGGCATTAACGAGTATTTTTAAAAATTGAAGTAAAGTGAGCACTTCACACATTTTTCACTCACCGGTAAATTCCTGTGACTTCTAGTAGGGGTCAAACTTTTAGCTGCTAAATGACCGTTACTGAACCGATTTTAATATTTATATCAAACTGTTTGCTACAAAATTCTGCTTTCAACCCTTAGTGAACACCTTTTATTTTTTTTGACAGAAATATGAGAAAATGTACTTTTTTTAAATTTACTACACTCAATGTCATAATCACCAATCATGTCCTAATCCATTCCTGATCAATTTTGTTCCCTTTATCTCACCATTTCTATTTAGGAACAATTCTAAAAAGGTAACTTCAGTCATTTTTCAAGAACCATATTTACCTTTCCAGGGTTCAAACTAAACTCGAACCTGATTGGTCATATGTATTCAACAGAACCAGTCAAAACTTCTCTAAATTACAAAAAGTGGCCCAAACTTGGTGAAATATTTTCATTAAAATAATCAGGGCTTGGAATGACCAATGACAAAAAACGCAGAAACTTTTACGGCCCAAATCATGCGCGCTACCCAGCCTTGAATTGGTTGATGTGAACCTTTCCCCCGATAAAAATCGGGAGGACTAAAAAAAAAAAAACCTTACCACCATCAGTAGGATGCGTCTACGTCCTTTTAGCTCGTCCGTCCACTCCCAACCCCCACATCTTTGGTGGTTGCAGAGCCCCAGTATTTGTCGCCGCGGTTTACAATAACACGAGATGCCATTGAAAATCCCATCAAGCTATCCCAGATGTCCCGGCAATGTTGACAATTTACGTTCCTCCGAAACATAAAGAGCAACTTCCCCTTTTCGAGGTGAACGTCGTCTGCAACGCCGCGGTAAGAAAGGAATTTGCTGCGGAAATTTTAAATCAAATCCGATTTTTTTACGCGGAAATATAATAAAATACGCGGACAGAACATTTGAAAAAGGCGGAAATCCGCGTTTCCGTGAAAAATCCCAAGCCCTGAATAATATAGAATATTTCTAAAAGTCAATTTACTTCAATTTTGGGGATAGAGTCATTTTTTTCTATTTTCTTCAAATATATTTTTTGTTACTTTTACTACATTGTGGTGGCGCTGTGATCAGTTTTATTTTTAGAAAATTACATATTTCATCAAAATAAATGTTCAGTTAACGCCGCAGAGCATCAAAAAATTTTAGAATACAAACATGCACTTTTTGGATAGTCACCAACACAACACCTCTCAGTTTCTATATTATTTGATAGGAATGAAACTGATTTAAAATTTGTTGAAATTTTAGGGTCCAATTTTAAATAAACAATGAAATACTCTGAAAAAGACTAGGTTTCTGGTTTTTGCTCATTTTGAATTCATTTGTTATGCAAATTTCATTTTTTAGAATTATTTCAAAATCTTTTGGAGCAAAAGAAACATGTTCACTAAACCCACAGGCATCCTCAGCTTCTGATCGTCCCCAATACACTATGTAGAACACTACAAGGTATGACAAAGCCAAAGAGGTAACAAACGAAACGTTATAAAATTTACATGCGCTGCATTCATAGGATAGTCGTATCAGGGGGTGGGGGGTAATTACCCGCCCATTTTGGGGCAAAAAATGTAAAATACGCAGGCAGGTTAGGAAAAAAATATGGCACACAATTTTTTCCACTCCTCTTTTCAAGTATTACACTCAAAACTACATAAAACGCTCTCCAGAAAAAGCATAGTCATCTGGGATAGATTGTAATCAGCTGATCGTATCCGCATGAGCGAAGCCAATTATCCTCGCTCATGACTCGATGAATAGAGCAGCTAGGCGGGATCCTTTTGATCGTGTGCTGAGCACGACACAGCCAAGGTGGATAAATAGGGTCTAGTTCAACCCGTCAGACCTCACCGTTTTCCCTGATCAGTGGGCGATCAGCCCTGGTCTCATAACCCAGTTGGAACTCGGATATTTTATTTACTCACATCATTTTCCCACACCATGAATCCCTGTAACGTGAAGAAATACCAGGAAAAATGAGATTCGGGTTTGTACAGTACTTTAGTTGTAATTTACAATGGTAGATGTCGTTGATGGAGCTAATGCATTGAAAGATGGATGCACATTAACGAGCGATTTCTAGCCTATCACGTATTAGTACGTTTGTGGGCTAATGTTTGGAAAGTACAAGTTTATATCGAAACAATTTTAACATAAAAGTGAAGAGTGAACAATTACAAATCGATTGAGGGACATATCATCCATGTGTGATCATTTTTGTTGGAGATATGAAGGATTGAATGGGGTATGAATAGGGATCGCTCCACAACTTTAGCAGCAGAATAACGGAAGAACACCATTTTTTCCAACACCGTTAACTAATTTAGTTTAGTCAAGGAAGAATGTAGTTTTTAATGACGCTAATTTTGTGTCAGATTTTACCTTGCCACTTTTTTACCCATATCGGTGCAAAGCTGTAATATTCAGCTTTGCCTTTGTGCCAAGCTCAAGCCAAGCCCTAGGCAATAACCATCGCCTCTGTTGGCCCGAACCAGAGGCGATGCAGCTCCTATAGGCGCTCCATACGCCGGAAGCTTTTCGGCGAATTATGCCTCGCACTGACTAAAGCATGAAAGTCACGTTGCTATAAATACCTTTTGCGTATAGACGGACACCTTAGGAGGTTGGAGGTGTGTTTAATTCCTTCCAACTCGAACAAATACTTCCGTTATCGAACTTTTTGTTCGAGCAGTCACTCGTTCAGTTCCCAAAATCGTGAACTCACCATTTTTATACTGCACACGCTCCAATTTATACTGCGTTCGCTAGGTGATGTGACTTCATGACCTCAATCTTTAAACAGGCCAAAGGTGAGCCATTGCGGTCTTGTCAGTCAAATATTCGTTTCCAAAATGCCACCACTTATACTTGTCTTTAATTGGCGTTACTTGAAACTGATTGTATTTCAATGAATTATTGTTTGTATGTGATAAAAATAAATGCTGTTGATATGACATTTAATAGTCTTTGTGCACATATTTGACATTTTAATGTTTAACAATGACGGCAAATGCACGGCTGGTTCCCGGCAGCACGTACGCGAAGGGCGGGAACTTTCAGCTTTCAAAGTTCGCCGGTAGGACCGCAACTTCTGACCTTCGGCCTGGTTAAAAGAATCTCTTGGCGTGCATCGAGTGAAAATGTTGAGTTCACGATTTTGGGAACTGAAATAGGGACTGCTCGAAGAAAAAGTTTGATAACGGGAGTATTTGTTCGAGTTGGAAGGAATTAAACACATCGACAACCTCCTAAGGTAGGGACGTGACAAAAAAATTCAAATTCTTATTTAATATTTAAAAATGCATTGATTTAAAAAAACATCCAAAACAGATTCAAACAAAAAAAAAATTAACAAATTCCGTTGAGCCGTTGACTTTTTATGAACGTTTGAAGAGCGATAATTAGCCCTTTATTTTAGTCCACTGAATACATGTAAATGAATGGGTGTATATGTGACCCAAAATTAGTTTTTTCACAATAACTTCCTCAATACTTTTAATAACAACGTGAAAATTTCAGGATATGACATTTACTTAGTGAGAGACATTTTTAAGACAACAAAAAATTCCAAATTCCAAAATGGCGGACAATATGGCCACCATTACGACTGCAAAAACGTCTTATTTTACGTTAACGAACTATATGGTGTGACATACCATTAACGAACTATATGGTGTAATATATCAAATGATAGGTCTTTTCATTGCTTTTTTGAAGAGAATGATGAAAAACATGTTTAGGCAATATTTACAACATTTCTGCAATAGCTGCCAAAATGGCTGCCAACATTACTGCATTAACGACCACCAGAAGATTGATTCAGCAACCATGATG
>NMRA01000009.1:1867365-1947094 GCA_002633005.1 Phoronis australis
CCCCCCCCCCCTGGGTGCGCGCATGTAAACCAATTAAAATTAGATGCGAAAAGATAGAGAAAATATTTATCACGATAAATATGCTCATAAACAATTTCAAGTGATACTTTTTTAAAAATACAATGAAAAAGCCTCCAACAAGCTTACAAATCCGACAGTCAAAAAAGTCGGTCCCCGTGCAGTATTCTGTGTGTGTGTGTGTCCGCGTGTATAGTATTTTGCTTCCTGTTCAAAATCACACTAACATAATTAATTATTATTTTGATTCAACTTTGACTCATCTGAAACCTTGACGGCTTTGATAAGAGAAACATTTTCAATAAATCTATTAGTCTATCTGTTCTAAAAAAATTAACACCTAAAAACAGAACATAATTCTTATTCTACTTCAGAATTACGCAAAGGACATAAACTCTTGTCTATTGTTGGATTTTAAAGCTTTCTACTTCCATCACACGTAATAAACAGGCGAAATTGTGCAATTAGAGATCGCGAGAAATATCTAATTTAACCGATAAAGAGTTCGAAAACAAAATGATGTGTGTCGTTACATTCATTACCACACCTGTTGCCTTCCCTCTGACTACTAAATTAGTGAACAACTTCTGCACGGTTCTGGACATCATGTTCAGACCTTTCAGCACTCCAAATACCGTACAACTGAGCACAATAATTACCGGCTGTTTTCCGTAGATAAACCCACCTGATGAAACGCCCATGGGCGTTTATTCGGAAAATTGTGGTGTTACAACTTCTTGTGTCAAGTGTCCAGATAGTGGGGCGCTTATTCGGAAAATTTCCCTTTAAAAGCCCACTAAGAGTCAACTTGTGGAGCATTTATCATTTATAAAAAGGAACAAAGTGCTGGTGAACTACACATTTAATAAAATAAAATTTAAAACATATTTTTAAGTAAAAAACGTCAGGAAACCTATGACTTTCCGTTTGCACGTCTGACTTTCCGAATAAACGCCCGGGCGTTTATCTGGTGCTACTAAAATGCCTGATTTTTCATTTTCCTAGTACACGCCCATGGGCTTACCTAAGGGAAATCCCGGTATTGATGGGCACTAAACATTGCAGTAAACGTATCGCATATTTTTGAAGGATTCAAATTACTAACAAGTGACCCGCGTGCACTACCGAAAGAGCCCGGAAAAACTTTAGCTAGTGCTACAGAAAAAAAATCATCCCCAAAACAACAACCACATATATATAATTTCATGTTTTCATAATTGAAATCAAACGGTTTCTCTTCAAATATTTTGGGTGAAAGTGTCTGTCTTTTTTCATTAATACATAACCTCCACTGATTTCTGCAACATATTCACCGAACTGCAGCAAATCTTCTTCTTCACGTTCATTCACCAGTATCGTATGAGGCTGCTTGGCACTGAGAATCACACAATTTGTCAACCCTCAGCAAACCACTTTTTTAAAATCAGTAGCAACATCGTTTACACTGAGCAATAGGCCAATACTGAGTGTCGTAGAAAGCCTGAACACAGCATTTCCTAACTCCCGAGGGTCGCCTCAAACTAGCTAGTGTGAAAGTCATCGCTCTGGCACAAGATTCTGAACTAGGGTTCCAGTGGCGGATCTGCTGGGGGGGGGGNGAAACCCCCCCTTGAGCCAGGACCCAAAAATAAAAAAAACACAAAAACGTGTCCAGCAATACAAAAACGGCACCGCAAGCGTGTGTAAACCCCAAGTATAGCTGATTTCTTTAGGTAACTAGCTTCTTTACTCTAAGATATGTTTTGATTTGATGAGGGGAAATACTGTGGTGCTGCAACCCTGATATTCAGGCGAATTGACGTGCAACGTTTTTACCTCATCTGTCATGCCGTGTAATTCTATTACACTCCACAATTTGTAACTCGAATTTGACTGATGTATAGTAAAGTTGTCTTGCGCAATATCATACAGTGTACATGTACATGTAATATTTTTGAAAAAAATTCTTCTCCGAAGAAATGCTATTGTGGCGGGCGCCGTGGTCTGGTCGCGAGTCTGTTTGCAGATACAATCTAACAAGTTATGTCTACACAAGGAATGACAAAGTGGGCACTCACATTGACAAAGTGACCGCATTCGCGAACAGTGAACAGTAACAGAAATTGCGGGGAGACTGTTCTTTCACAACAAAGTCTTGCGGGACTCGTGCGATGTTCAATAGGCCTCCTAAGGAGACCTAGTTCCGACCTCAACAGCTACCGTCTTCAATAAGCCCACTGCAGTCTTCTATACTGGGAATTTCCGCAGAAAGGTCCACCTGATGAAACGCTCATGCCCCTAGGCATCTATTTGATGCTGGTACTCCGGGTTTTAAGCGTTCAGACATTGGGACGTTTATTTCGAAAATTACAATAGATGCAAATAGGTCCTGGGATACATCGCCAAGGTTTGAAGTATGTAGTCCACGATGAACGGATCAAATTTAGTTGCGCGCATGTAGGTCTTTTGAATGGACCTGGCAACCTCAAGGGTCTTAATGCCAGCTCCGAGCTGCGAAACGAGATGCTGGAATTGTAGAGGCTTAAAGGCTCACTGACACAGCAGTTGACGAAGTACAAGACACGGTTGGGAACAAACATCAAAAATATCTGGGTAGAATTGTTCCAAGACGAGCAAACCATTGGATCCGATATACAGATGCCTCGGCAGTCTAGACAACAGAAGAATAGGACTAACGTATGAGTAACCACTGGGGATTAAAAAGTGTCTAGAGAGAAGTTTTCAATTCAATTTTTTTTTGCGTAGTACACTTTAGGTCTCGCGACGGGCCAGACCAGCTTGATTTGTGTAGATATTGAGTTTCAGTGTACTTCTGGTCCCTTGGCGAACTAGTCTTGTGATTTTTTTTACCAAAGTGTGCTTTGTAAAACCATTTATCTCAGCCAGTATTGTTTGGTCCCGCGACAGATCGACTATTTTGTAGGGATAATAAGCACAGGTGTACTCTTGGTCTCGTGACCGACCACTAAAGGTCAGCCTTTTTGTGTACTCTCAGTGTACATCTGGTCCCTCTGCAACTGGTCCAGTATATCTTTTCACCACTGTCCACAGGATGTTTTGGTTTCGTGAACCTGTTTTCAGATGATTTGTTTCCTGATACATTTGACGTTTTTCAATTGTTGTCAAGGTGATTCGGCTTAATAAAAGTGATACTTAATTATTTATTGTCGCTTTTAATAATAGACTATGAGCTGAGAGCACCATCGTTCGCAGGTTTTTTTCGTAACGAGACAGAACACATGTTTATTACCGGACAAACAGTACAGGTCTTCGTTCTTAAACAACTTGAGGCTGCTGTTACGCGATATTCAAGTTTTTACGCCCCGTCGGTGCTCCAAGTTATGCTCTTGAATATTTGGAAGTTGTCTAAACCCCTGTATACACACCACATTTTTTCTTATATGACTTTTCGTATGCTAAAAAAGGTGTGTGTAAGCAGATGTTCCAACAAAAATGTTTGCTGGTGGCGTGACTCATACCCAGATATCACAACAAGATATGGTTTCACCGAAACTTGTGAGCCAAGTTCATGTGACGAAATCGAGAAGGCCGGGTTTTAAATTATCTTAAGAAAAACTCCAGAGACATGTTAAGTGCCAGAAACTTACCAGGATGCATGGAAATTTCACTATTGGCTTCAAAAAAAAAAAAAAATGTCTAACACGGGAGGCCCCCCCCCGCTCGGCCGCGGCGCCACGCGCCTACTGAGCTAGGATTCGACTCGATCCTTTGCGGGAATCCTAAACCCCCCTTACTGAAAACGTAGATCCGCCACTGAGTTCATATTTTGAATAGACACATAGATTGCCCAATTGTATGCTACTGCAGCAATTTATACAACGACAAATTCCTGCATGTTTACTACACAGCCAAATTCAAGTTTTTTTGAAAAATCTCTTTGCGCCGGGTCTTCAGATGCCCTCAAGCGGTGGCAGCCGAGCCGCCTTGGTGGAGGGCCGCTGTGATTGCACTCAAAAGTAGGTGGCGACGAAGCTGTAACCATAGGGACGACACCCAGGCTTTTTATAGCTTGGGGACCCCCGAGACACTATCTCGAATTGTCAGTCTACGGCGCCGTGTACATGAATGATCGGACGGGCGGTGTCTTGCACTGATGCTATTTGGACCTGCAAACTAGGCTAAGTGATAGAAATGTAATCACAATCCACATGTCTTGCCATTGCCTGGGTATCACGTACTCACTGCTGGGCATTTTGGCATTTGGGACTTTTATGAAGAACGGCTGCACCCCGGCATTGTATATATGCTCCTAGGAGTTGAGAACTTGTAGTTTCAAAAACCACCAATAGATGGCAGACATAAACAATGTAAATTTGCTGAAATTGCTCATAATTTTCTGTTTTTGACGTATTCCGCAATTTTTGCATCTCACTGTCAATCGAAATTCATCCAAATAGTTTCTCACATTTTTAACAAGTGCAACGTATTGGTTATGATAATCTATTTGCACCAAATCGAACACTTCCGGAATCAGGGTGGAAATGCAAATTATGCATTGGCAGCGACGGGACTTGTCGAGTTAACTTGGTTATTACTGCTTGTGTTTAGTGCAGTACTCGATAACGTTGACGAACGCCTATAGTTGGCCCATTTTGCCATGCTTCCAGGGATAGGAGTGTTTGGGACGGGAACTATCGTGCGATGTTTGGTACCAATTCTCAAATCCTGTGGCTTCAAAGTTGAAGCAATATGGGGACGAACTAAGGATCTCGCCGCCGATACTGCACGGGATCTGGATATCCCATTCTTCACGAATAAAGTGGACGATGTGCTATTGATAAAAGAGGTGGACGTTGTTTTGATTGTTTGTCCGCCTCATCTCCAGTCACCGATCGCGGTGAAAGCCCTTGGTATTGGTAAACATGTAATGTGTGGACCCCCTGGAGGGCCGGGGACTTTAGACGTGTTTAAAATGGTCAGCGCTGCACAGTATTACCCATCATTGTTATCAGTAATGTGCCATGGACTGCGCTTCCTACCCGCCTTTGTCAAGATGAAAAGTCTCATTGACGATGGCTATATTGGCGATGTTTGTGTTAGTGAGGTTCGTGTTCACTGCGGCAGTTTACTGAAGGAGAAATATGATTGGACGTGTGATGAGATGATGGGCGGGGGTGTGCTCAATACTTTTGGAAGTGTTATTATTGATATTATTTCATTTCTCACTGGGCAAAAGGCAGTTTATGTGAATGGGATGTTAAAAACTTTTGTTAAACAAACTGAGAAAATCAAGGGCATTCGGCAAATAACTAGTGATGATTTCTGTACTTTTCAACTAGAGTTTGAAAATGAAACTTGCGCAACCGTAACATTGAACAATCACTTGCCTGGTCAGTTTGTTCATGAAGTTTTAGTGTGTGGTACAAAGGGTCACTTGTTGGTCAAAGGGGCTGACCTCTACGGACATAAAACTGATGCCCCTAAAGAGGAGCTTATTCACAAGGAAGCAAGTAATATTCTTGATGAACAAAAAACTGGTGTGTGCGAAAGTATCCGGCAAGATATACCAATCACATATTTGAAGGGTCTCATCAGACTTATGGATGCTGTTAAGGAAGCCTTCCGCTCCGAACAGGATCGTCAAGCATTCTCCACGGAACCTTTGAAACCGGCAGCTACATTTGAGGATGCATTGTATGTACAAAGTGTCGTAGATGGTGTGCGTAGGTCGAGTAAAGAAAAAACGTGGGTCAAGGTTAATGTAATGAGTCAGTTACCAGAGCCTAATCCACATTTATCAGGCGCAAGTGTTAGGAGAAGTACATTTACTTAATAAACTGACAGTTCGCTGACAGTACACTGACAATTCACTGACAGTACATTGACAGCACACTGACAGTTCACTGACAGTACACTGAAAATTCACTGACAATACCTTGACAGTACACTGACAGTTCACTGACAGTACACTGACAGTTCACTGACAGTACATTGACAGTACACTGACAGCTGCACTAATTCCTAGTTTTGTTCTCTATTTAGATCATAAAAAAATTCTGTCAATGCATTTGTTGAAGCCCACTTGCTAGGTTTAATGTAAAGAGCTTTTGTCAACCAAGTAGAAATTTAGGCAAGTTTGATGTTTGTTTTTGTTCTCGTTTCAGTCTGTGTAATTGGAGAAAGGCAATTAATGTCAAATTAAATGAAATGGTAATGATTGTAAGAGAAATAGTAAATGTATCAGCAGATATTTAATGTTATTTCTGCTGTGGATGTTATTACAGAGATCATATAGAACTGGGATATATTTAGGAGAGTGCCACACGTCATTGACACAAAACAATTTCATTGAGGCACTGTTTGCTCACCTCCTGTCAACTGATACATTAAAATTCTGGTGGGAATCACATCTCCTGTTGTCTCGCCACAGGAATAATTAGGTACCAATTGCAAAACATCCAATGAAAACTAATGACCAAAACTACAAATTTATTGTAAGTGATTAGAGAGATTAAACTCATTACATAGATATGCAGACAATGTCTGTGGATCTGAAATACTGTGAAAATAAAAAACTGTGGGACCCGTGACTGTAGCTTACTAGCCCCAAACAGAAATAGCAGACGAAAGAGGCTACCCTAGAAAAATCTCGAATATAAAAAGGATAGCAAATACTGACTAAGTATCATCAAAACTGTCTGACTTATAAGTAAATACATGTAAACGTTTACTGCAAGTTTTGTTAAAAATTAAGGAATTGTTTTACGAAATACATTAGCGTCCGATATCGTTTTGTCCAGTAGTGTAACTGGGAAAGACCGCTCATAATTACCTCGGTTGAAATTTATGAGTCGTGGAGATTGCCATAAAGATTCTCTTGGACACCAATGCTTCCTAAATATGCGGGAAAATATATTATAGAGGCCTCTTTTTATCTAGCATTCGCGGGCATTGTTGGCCTGGCGGAAGACTGCGTTCGCGGGCATTGTTGGCCTGGCGGAAGACTGCGACAGGCGCGTGTTCGATTTCTGACTGCATAAAAATGAGGTTACACAACAAATGCGTATTGCCGAATCTAGCCACGAACGACTAGTAAACGACATTTAACCGTGCAGCGGGGGTTAATCAATAAAGGACACGCCCGGGGCCAGGGTATCATGAAAGCTCTCGTGTATATGTTCTCTTCTTAAAGTTAATTATAAATTAATCAATAGTTTTGTTGGATTTGTTTGTAAGCTAACATTCCCATGTGACTGTGTACCCCGTGAAGGTTAGTATATGTTTATTCAAAATGTCCTCGATCCGCCCATACAAACGTACATTTTAAATGGCTTACTGTGCTCTTTTTCTTATAATGTAACTTCGCCAGCAGTATACGTGCTGTGCAAGGAAGGCACAGAAACCAACATGTCAGTGGTTAGTTTTTCATCAGAAAAGAAATGAAGTTAACACGTAGCTCTATACACTATATGTACTTGAGAAAGTTTTGTGTGAAAAAAATCAAGCAAAAGCAAAGTCTAAATCTGGGAATGCATGAATAGTAGACACAAAATGATGAATCACAGGTTTTCAAAATTGACCCTTAGATTTTAGGCACTGTGGGTCAAGTGACTTATAGACCCATTTCTGTAACATGATTTGCGTATAACTATGGTATAATAAAAGTAGTCGTGGTATAAAAAAATTATCAAAGTCCTACGCAGTGCTAATTAGGTCAAGCCGAAATCACAAACTTAGTATAAATTAAGTAAGTGGAGGTGCATTTCCATTGGTGCAATCATTGATCTCTTCAGTCCATCATAGTTTTACCAGGTGTAATTGGGAACGCTAGCTTGCCTTCGGCTTATTAGAAAAATGAAGAAAAAAAACCCAAAAGAGATGATGCCTCTCCAAAGCAATGAATGCGGGTATTCGCAGACGACACAGTCGGACTGTATTGTGTTTTTAAGTTGGGGAAAGACATAACAGATGAAGTCATTTTGTGTGAATTTTGAAAAATGGACCTACCAGTCTACTCTTGACATCATTACATGATATCGTATAATATACTTTCGAAGCTCGGTTCGCCCTGCAAATTAAGGGACCTTCGAGTTCGTTGTAACCAGGGTTGGACCTTCTTGGTCATTTGCTTCTTCAATGACTCGGTCCTAAATTCGTTTGCCACAAACCTTCACGAACGCTCTTTAGTCGTTCACGCTACGTTTTGGTGTCATGACATTGGCTTTGTCGCGGCGTTTCCGAAGCAACTGTCTGTTGCCTTATAGCACATGACCAACACAGTATTAAGCCGTTGCTCGCTTGACCGGTTTTATTTTTGCATGCATGCATTTCTTCAAGTTTTAATTAAAAAAAATTCCCGAAATCTTCTGAGACAAGTGGGGAAAATCTTGAGAGCAGAGTTCTTTGCACTGAGATTCCTGCTGAAGCACACCGAACAGGTTATCTCGCTACGGTCTTACAAATTTGTAGGTACATAAGGTACACAGCCAGTTTTGGTTGTCGCTTAATGCCCTTACGAAAATTGGCGTACTTATGAACGTTTTCTAATCGAATTAATGTCCACGCGTCAGTTTTCGTCTGCGCGAAAAAGAACCTATCCATTCGGTGTATGTACCAGACGAGTAACACTGTGCGTTAAAATGGTTGTGCCTAAACAAAATTAGTAGAAATTGCATTAAATTATACTCTTATATCAGTTTCGTTTGTGTTTTGCCGTACGGTACTTATGAATGATTTCTTGTAAACTGATTCTGTTCAGTTTGTTCATGTTTTCCTGATGTAGGCTACTGATTCACTTAGACACCTTTACAAAAATCCTAAAGCCAGTAGCCTACTTTATACCCGTCACACTAGTAAAATCAGAACTTGAAAGTTAAGTGACTTATATCGCTATTGACTTTCTAAACAGGGCACGGTGTAACAACGGAGATTAGAGTGTGCATGTACATTCTATTGCAAGCTATGGACAAGTTTTGGACCAATTATTGAGTGCTTACCATATTGGTCGACTGTATAATTAGGTTGCTTGTGTAACCTGATTCGTCAAATTATCATCAGTATAGATTTAGGCTTAATGCAGTAGTGCAAAACTTAAGCGGAATATGAATCAGTCAATCAATATCACATAACCCCAAATTACCACGGGCTTACATAACATAAGTCTATGGATAAATTATTGGTTGAGACTTAAAAACAAAACAGTAGATAAGTCAAATTCGTGCTGTAACCTTGAGTTTGAGAACAGGCTGGACACTTACAATGAAACAATTGATGTCAGTTTCTTTTGGCTATGGTGTAGTGTTGTTCCCAGGGTGTTGGTGATGAATAATCATTTTAACTGATATCAGACAATGATATACAGATATGGCGACTGAGTCAAGTATTATGTTATGTTTTTTAAAACTTAAAAGTTAGCCGGGTAACGACGAAGTGAACCGTTTGTGTGAGGACTAAACTAACTGCTTCAGGAGAAAAAATACACTGAACACGATTTAAATTTTCAAAGCATCCCCGGCCCTGATGATTCGAGATGCGATGTTACCTATATGTAGCTCGTAAGGAAAAGATCTGCGAGTGATGCCACGATGGTGAAATAGAAATGGCCGGGACGAATGTCATATTTTCCTAGTGTACCTTATTTGTTGATCTTTCTTTGGCTGTTATTCCCCTTCAAAATGCTACGCGTTTTTAGAAAGATCTTGAAATCAATAATAGACAAATGTAGGTTATGCTGATTTACAATATTTAATAATGAAAGCCGGAGACTCTTGTTCAACATTTGATGACTGTACCTCCTAAATTACTGGTTCCTAGATTGTAATTAACACTTGAAATTCTAAGTTGAAAGTAGTAGAAATTACTATTTGCTGTAATATGTTACATAACAAGGCGTAGATGTTGTGATGTTTCGCGGGGCACCAGAGGCCTACTGATGTATAAATAAACTAAGTATTGATCTCTTCACCAGTGAAAGGAATAAGGGTTTCGGTTTGGGAATTTGGTTTAGAATTAAGTGGATGGTGTAAACAAGATTATCCTCTAGGTAAAAATTGATTGTCAAAAGTACAAGGTGGGCTAGCTTCCCAGATCAAAGGTCCAAAACGTACAATAGCAGATGGGAATTTTCAAGAAAAAGAATTTCAGTTAGGGTGACTGAAAATAAAAATTCACTTGTCACCATAAAGTGTCTCTGACATATTGGCACTTATTTCACTGTTATAGCTGGAACCGTGGTGGCACAGTGTGCACACAACGTAGGCCCACACACGAGATACAAGTGGCACAGTGTGCACACAACTCAGGCCCACACACCAGATACGAGTGGCACTGGAACAACAATCACGTTTATGCCTTCTTTCCATTTTGTTTGCAGCTGGTACCCTGTTGTTATATAGCAGGGTACGCTAACAAGAATCCCTCTTTGTGGTAGACCTCAATGTCAATATGCTAAATATGCCAAATGCGATTTCTTGATTCATTAATACATTTGACTGAGTGTCTCCAACCTGCTTTAAAGATGCTCCGACTGTATTAGACGTCATTATCACAGATTCTTGCGCAAAAGAGTCCAAGATTCGCTAAATGTAAGTACTGGGATCAGTGACTTTCATAATCTAGTTTGTATTGCTGCCAAAAGAACTCTTGTCTCATTTCAAACCAACTGAAGGAGAATGATCCTACAAAAGTATGAAGCATTTTGATGCGAGCCTATTTAGACAATGCGTGAGACGCTCCCAGGCGTCTTAGACGACTGTATGTGATTCCATAGTACTTGAGTAATGCAGGTCATTAACGATGCCACTGTAAAACGCAACATAGAAAGGAACAATCAATGCGAAAACAATTTTGAAAGGATAGTTTTTGACCTGCAAGTTTACCACCCATTGAAAGGCTTTCAAAGAGAATCTTTATTTCTCTTAAAAAGGCTCCATATTTTTCCTGGCAAAAACTGCTCAAAACGTGATTCAGGTATTTTCAAAAATCATAAAAAAGCCTCACTTCGTGAAATCATTATTAACAAATATGGTGAAGTAAGTTGCCACTCAGTTTTCATTACAAAATACAAGACTCACCAAAGCGTCCCAAACACAAAGAAAGAACCAAACCATTTATCATCCCATAGTTTCAGTCCTTCTTTAAAGAAATTCTAGAGAAGCAACTGAAAATGACTACTTCTAATTTCTTGGATGGAAATACTTTGAAATTTTATTGAAACTTCTATTTACTCCCCTTGTGAATTGTCCACTCATTTCAATCTAAATCGATCTCTCTTATGCATACATTTCACTGTCCATGCAGTTTCTGTGTGATATCTTTCCCATTGTGTGCTGTATCATGTATGTTGGCCACCTAGTAAACAAAGTGTTTTATTTCTCAAAATTGAAAGAATAGAAGTGCCAGTTTGTTCACGTTTTATACATTTATTAAAAGTTACAATAATGATACAATAATGATACAAATACAACAGTTAATTCCTCCTTTATCGTAGGCACCAATGTCTGGTCAAAAGGATACTAAACTCTGTTTTGGTGATTTCCATCAATGTCTTGTTCCGTCATCTGCCAATGCCTCACTGGCACCAACCATCCAAGTTAAAGGTAAGAATCAATGAAAAAACTGAAACAGCTTATGACACAGATTGGATATTATGGTCCTTGGTGAGTGGTCTGTCCCAGTTGCCCTGTAATTCACTTAAAGCACAGGTCATGCACGTCCATTTAACAGACTTTGAAAGGAGCTTTCAAAATTTTCTCCAAACTTTAGAGAATTGTCTAGTGTTACAGAGCATTGTTTTGTTTCAAAGAACTTGGAAAATCGTTTTTAGTGTCTGTTGACATGCCAAAACTAGAGTTGGTATCCTTTTAACTAACAGAATAGCCATTGCTTGAATCCAAATTTCCAGCAGGGAATGAAAACGGACTCAAGCATACTTATCTCGAATGTTTCCACTTAAACTGGCTATAAAGCCACCTTCCATCACAAAACAATAACTTTTGATTTATTCCTCTTACCATTATGAAACTTGCCAACAAAGGTTCCTCAGTCATGTTGGAGATAATTCAGAGCTTTGAAAGAATTGTTCAGGCTTTTCATTTTATGCATCGAGCATGGTCTGAGCAAATAATGAAACCACTTCTCGCCTGAATCAGGAACAAGCGGTAAGTGGTCTAAATGAAAAGTTTGCCTGTTGGACGAAATGTGTGTTTATTGCCACTATAAGTTTCATCATCATCCAAGCTATGCGACGTATTTTCACAAGAATACGAAGATTTTGAAAGCACTTCATAGCTAAGTTACATTAAAATAACATCAATTTAGGACACAATATGGCCAACAGACGACATTTTGTTTTCTATTTTATCATATGCAGTGTACCAGAACGATGCTTTGCAAAGTTCTGTACCATAGCCAGGGCTTGGAATAACCAGTGACAAAAAAGAGGAAAATTTTCCAAGTGATGTATTGTTCTACAAATAAATAGGCTTATACAATAGAAATATTTTTGTGTGGTAAAATGTAACTGCAACAAACATTTTTTGCAAGAATAAAGTCAAAATAATGATAAAAAAGAGATGACAAATAAGAACCTGGAAATCAAATCTGAGCAAATCAAAATAAAAAAAGTGGAAATCATCTTAAGAAGAGGAAAATTCCAAGCCCTGCATAGCTAGCAACAGTACTTTGAAAAATTGTGGTCATTCCCAACAATATTAGACGGCCTTGAAAAATGAAAAAGTATGACTTTGGCACTAATTTTTGTCTGAAATTGATGAGATTTTACAGTACAAGTCACACAAGTCTGCATTTTAAACCAACTAAATTTGATGATGTCTCCATCACCTATCACCAGCTAAATCTGATGACCTCTCCATTACCTATCGCTTCAACATGAACTTAACTCTCAAAATGAAACTCTTCCTCGGGTAACAAGTCCAGAACACCATTTAGTACAAAGTGCTGCAAAAAGGCAGTCTTTTTCCTGTCAATCATCTGTGTATTCATGCCGGCATTGGCTGAGATCATCTTGACAGGTGGAGCTCTCAACATCACTCTGCCAAACATGGAGGCTGTAAAGGATAAACAATTTTATCTCATTACTTCTGTGTGTTGCGTTTCTTAACTCAATTTACAATGGGAGCAGCAGACAATTACAATGACCTGTTGTTAAAACAAGAGCAGCCCGAAGTTTTGACATCCACTCATGACATAAAGGGTGTTACTTATCAAACATTCACTCATTAGTCAACTTAAAATTAAGTCTATGACAGGCAGTGGCAGTCATCTGAAAATTGACAAATGCAATCCTGTAAGGTATCCAAATTGGTGCAAATTAATGCAAAAAGTAAAATTTATTCCAACTGCGAGGCATAGTATTGTCAGATTCTTTAACAATTTGGCAAGTCACACATATCTTTGTATACTACATTCCATGAAGATCCTTTGTGAAATCTTTAAGAAGCTCAGGGTGGTCAGTCAGATGTAAGGCTGTTGTACACTACAACAGGGATGACAGCAACATGCACCGTATATTTTTTTAAATTTGAGTGCATAATTAACTGAAACTTGCATACTGTTATCCTTTTACTGCATTTATTTTCTGAAAGACCAGTCGTACTGAAACTAACAAAATCTAGACAACCAATACAAGCTAGGTCTCTGGCAGGTCTGTGATGCGTTTATAACCGCAGAACAAATGACTGAGATTTTTGCCATATGGTAGGGATACTTCAGATAGGCCCATCTTCCCAAAGTCATTGTGTGTCCACAAAAAGCCCTCAGAGGGCACCATCAAAGAATAGTGGTGCCCTCTTTTGGAAACTCGCATTGCATACCACAGCACCATCTTTCAGCACTGGGCCTTAAAAGTGTTGCAAGATATATAAAGTAAGTGACTACATACTGATTTTTTTCTTCCTAGCAACCATGCAACTGAATCAGATAACATGCTTGTAAAAGCCATTGATAATTCAAAGGTGATCATACTACAAGCTGTTAGTTTTCGGAGTTTTTGTCAAAGGTGGAATGTTTACCCGTACAGTCAAAGGGAGTCAAAGAAACACTGGTCATGTATTTGAAACACAAGCCACCTTAACATGGCGCAATGCAGTTTTACCAAATCAAAATTAAATGTACGTACCTAAAATTTCCACTTCCAAACCATTGGATGGTGAAAACTTTAACAACTCTCGTAAAAAAGACGCCAAATAAATGAACACACGTCTGTGGTAGATTGGTAGCTTCAAAACCAACTGAAATTAAAATAAACATACATTATGAACAAAACAAGTAATCTATATTTATTATCATAATGATAAACAGTTAATGTCTCAGCTGGACATTCCACATTACATGCCATTGCATTACTTGATGACTCCATCCATTCATTATAACACCAGATTTCCTGAGTGTAAACTGTTTGAAGTCCTATTATTATCATAATCATTAGCGGAACAAAACAACTGAAAATCTGAGACTTTATCATTGCAATGGAACTGATCTTTCAGATGATCATATTTATAATCTCACTAGATTTACTGACTTCCAATATGTTTGTTTCTAGTCACATCATTATCACTATTGATATTGCAATAATGTAGCACTGGCAGAGCAATGAACACCGAGTCAATCATGTGTTTAGTCATGTGATTAAGGGCCTCTCTCATCAAGTTAACTATGTTACACAAAGAGCGTCCATGTTGACTTGATGAGCTTTGAATGTGGAACCCTTAGCCCATTACTTTTAGGAACAATCAGGCAGTTCAGCTTCAAAGGGAAGGCAACCACTTATAGGGTAAAAAATTATGACTTTCTAGTAAATGAAATTTCATTGGGGAAGTATGCATGTGATTCTAGAAGTGATGCTTGCAGCCTAAATCATTCCATGCTAGCTTTGTTCATGCAATGATTCATTGTAAATACTATTTTCCAAAAGTTGCTGACATTTTCCCTCAGCGAGTATTCTTGGACAATTCTAAATTGGACTGGATCTCATTCTTTAAGTTGTAGTGGAAGGATAATGGCTGGAGTAAGCGACCACAAAAACATGAATCTGGGACACAATAAAACTGATCTGGTTGTAAGCCTAGGACACTGTAGTGACTGTTCAGACAAGAGACACCAACTTCACAGCTTTGGGTCACTATAGAGGCTGCAGCTTGCAATGCTTCACATTTTAACAAGAGTAACGCGGGACGTTGAAATATGTCCATGACTGCATAGCAAATGGAAGGCTTCTAGGGTTGTTTATTTGAATCATAAAAATGGTCAATAGATGGTGCAGAATACCTTGAACCTGTCCAAAAATGTAGACATTGCCCTTTCCAGAATAGAATATTGCTTATTAAATTTCATGAAAATCTGTCAAAGAACTCTGAAGATAGAGGCGGACGTGAAAAATAATCAAAAACACATTTTAATTAGGAGGCAAAGCAGAAGCTGCGTTTGTGCTCTCATCACACTAAAGAGTTCTTATTGGATGCTACTTCCTACTGGCAATCCCAACAAATAGGCTTACCTGTTTACACATATTGAAGTTAGTGCAAAACTCAAGGCACTTATCGTACAGCGTGAAGGGTATGACTGGCTGAGGGAGAGAGTCAAGGAACACGAGTAGAGCTTCAGCAACAGAGTGTATACTGGCTGGTAGTAACTCAGGTACTCCTGTGTCCAGAGCATCTCTGATGTCACATGTCTCCTGGTGTAACCCTGGCTGTTGGAACAGGAACTCCTGAAAACAAGGTGAAACATAGTCATCCTCTCATATACTCATAATTGGCAAGCGAATTACAAAAACCTCCTGTTCAGTTTCAACTCCAGCAGTTTCTAAAGCGAGGCTCAATCCAGATATCAATCTAGTCCATTGTTGAGCATCCCGTGCTCTTTTGCCTGGCATCATGGCTCTCAGACCAGTTATACATCATTCACCAATAGACACTGGAGGAGAGAAACCTAATGAATCTAATTTGGCTGAGTTTTATCCAAGTTTTTCCAACTTAATATTCTTTTATGAAGAATTCAAATTTCGAAATGTAACAGTTTGCAAGACCACCAGTTTTTGTGTTTTATTGCTATGAAGCAAGCTTCTTGATGACGGCATAACTTGAACAAATCCATTGACAAAGTACAAGGGTCCATGAAATGACCGAGTTTCTAATGACAACCAAATATTAGTGCATACTCTAGCCAATTCTGACTGCATGAACAACAAAGCACATAAAACCACAACAGGAAGTGCGATACTTCAGGTCAAAAGGCACCGTGAATTGTCCATGTGAGCATTAAGCTGTGAATACTGATAACCATGTGTATTACGAAGGAGTCAGACAACAAGTTGAACACAGCTGACCAAAAACTAGGATGTCTTTGCTGCATGAACAATAACAGCCAGTGTACAAAATGCTTGCGTGATATTCTCCAGGGCAACCTGAACGTCACGCTTGGCCCAAACACCGTGCGACCAAGAAAGCACCCACTTCACACACACTATAGACATCCAGAAAGTGCTAATCAAGTGGCCTTTCCATATATTCAATGGATTCCTGGCATTAAAAGAGAGAAAATTCTAACGAAGAAATTTTTATTAGTTTTGAGTCACAGGCTTTGAATTCTAATTCTGACTGCCATTAAAATGACACACAACACTAATTACATCAAGGGAAAGTGGCAAAGCTTAAACTGAAATATATCTGCTCTGCAGTGTTCTACTGATTCACTCAGTGAACCCACATCACCATGGTGTTATTATATGTAATTAGGAGGAATCAATAAATCTAGTACTGGACTTACGGTACGTGGAGATGGCTACGTTGCGTCCTCCTATCGAGGACGTAGCCATCTCCACGTACCGTAAGTCCAGTACTAGATTTATTGATCCTTATACTATGACCCAATTGGATGACTGAAAACATTCATCGTATTGTAATTAGGAGGGTGAACTGGCATTAGTTTTATATTTTGGGCTAGGAGGGGGTAACTAGTGCACACAGAGGCTTCACATTTTGCAGACGGTTGTAAATAATGGGTCTGTTTTACCCACAATAGGTCTTTCAGTACTGACACCATGGACAATGAAAGTAGTTCTTTGCAAACCCTTCTCTTAGTCATACAACTGCCCCAGTTGGACTGTGTAACTAAACACAGCTTAACAAATGGTTTAGGGTCCTGGCTGAGCAGATAATTGTTTCATTAACCCCTATGGAATCTGAATAGTCAAGCCTGGAATGAAAAGACAACCCGTACATGTGTTTTTCCATAAGTGTTTATGTGATCCACCATCCTCCAGAGCTCCTTAGGTATCAATAGAGGTCTGTCTGTGTGTCCCTCCAATAAAGATTCAGCATTCACGTGCTCCTGGAAATACACAACATGCATAATTTGCAGGTACTATAACTCAACTTATCAACAACATCATCGCTCTACCGCAATTCTCAAGTCAAAACTGGATTTTCTCACTGTCATTTTGGATCTTGGAAGGGGTAACTAGTCGGAATAGTGACTTAGAATTTTGTGGATGGTTCTGAATCATAAGTTTCAATAGGCGTTTTGAAACTGAAAAGCAAGGTCAGTGAAATTAAATATTTAAGAACCCTACTCTTAGCCATACTACTGTCCCAAGTTGGACTTTGTTAGTAAATAAAGCTTCACAAAGTTTTTATGGTCCTGGCTAAGAAAATAATTTCTTTATTACCCCCTATGGGCTTTAAATAGTACAGCATGGGACGTGACCTTGAACACGAGGTCAATCAAGCTCATCAAAGTTATCTGATGCCTCAGTACGAAATATGAACATAAGCTCCGCATTTCTTGAGATATAGCATCAAAACATTGTGTGATGTACAGATGGACAAGTGGTCATGTATGGTAATGTATACCAGGGGACACATAACATTGTGTGATGTACAGATGGACAAGTGGTCATGTATGGTAATGTATACCAGGGGACACATAACATTGTGTGATGTACAGATGGACAGGCGGTCATGTATGATAACAGATGGACAGGCGGTCGTGTATGCTAACGCATGGCAGGGGACAGAGAGAAACAGAATCTGCAAGGTTTGTTAGAAAAACTGCGTAAAATATGGCAATATCCGTGAAAATCATGATTTTTGAGAAAAAATAATCATGCGGTTACAAACATCAGGACATTGCAGTCATGACATTATAACAACCTGTAATCATCATTAAAAAGTTTCATGGTCTACTACTTAATACTATTAAGAAATTCGATCCTCGGGCACAAAAGTAGGTAATTACCTCAAATTCAACCTTAAAATAGACTATTTAAAGCTGCATTTTGCCATTTAGATGGCTAAAAAGGAAAATCAAATTAGGCCTTTCACTCTTAATAAAATTGGCCTCAGGACATTCTTTACTGTAAAGGGATTCTACTTTTGTCATCAACAAGAACATCAAAACCATCATTTATGTACGCATTGTCTGTGACTCATAGTTGAGTATCATGACTCACATGACAATATCCACCACAGTTCAACCACTTACACCATTCATCAACTAGTAGCAAAAAAAATTAAAATGAATGCATGTTTTTGGCTAAATTTCATCATATTTATTTGCCTTTGTGTGAAAATTATTCTAACTCAGCTTTTAACGAGGAATTCAATTTCAGAAGCTAAACAGTTCGAGAAAGATTTAGTCTATAATATGTCAGTTTATTGCCGTGAAGTCATGACTAATTCGGTAATTTCTCTACTCTTTTGTGATTTGAGGTAGGTTTATAGCTTACCAAATTGACCAAATCAGCCACAGGAACATCTCTTATGGGTTGATGCATATTCACAAGTGCATCTATGGAGGAACCAAAGCAGCTGGGCACAAAGTTCCCTGACACAGTGATCTAGGTCACAGTTAAGGATGATGAAACCAAAGAAATGTCATCATTACTAACTAGGAATGAGCCTGCGATGAAACATGAAAACTGTAACAGTTTCATGAATCATAGTCTAGCGCAAGCTAATAAAGTCAGATATAACTCTTGATTTCCACTTGACAGCTGATTTTTCCAAGTCTCCCAGCACTCTTTCGGAAATGTGTGTTTCTAACCTTACAGCCATGACAGATCAAGGAATTCAAATTTCAAATACCAGCCAACTCTATAAGCTCAAAATACTGGGGAAATTCATGAACTTTCTGCCATCTTAACAAATATTTTTCCAAGACAAAAAATGGAACTTTATATTAAAAGAGGACTCAAGATGGCATGGGTTGAATTGTACCAGGGAATCTCTGGAAATGGAGATGTGTCAATAGTATTGCAGGGAAATGATAATTGTCTGCCATAATAAGACTGCCTTACCAAAAGTCTGGTGTTTTTTACACAGTTAGTGCATGACATATAAGAGATTGGACTTGAACCAAGTAATCAGAAAAAGCTAAACAGTAACATCCAAGAGTGGCATTCTACTTGATTTGTTTTTCACACCTAAGACTTATTAATTAGCTTAACCCAAAATAATTCCAGCAAAATCATCTGAAATAAAAAACTGCATTTAGATAAATGAAAAACGATATCATGATATTTCAGTTATTGATAAATGTCTTATGAAAGGATACCAAAAGACACACCAAAAATGCATGTTTTTTCAACCCTGTTTCAAAAAGTGGCATCCCACTCTTTCTTGGTGGGGTTTCTTTTGGGAATACCTGGCAGTGTAAACTTGAGATGAAAAACAAGTGCCACGCCTAAACACACTGATGTCTGGTTAGCTTACAAGAACAGTAGTGGCGACATGATATCTGAACTTAATGGTCTTGGCAGGTTCTACTGGGTCAAATGGCTGAGTCATCTGATTGGTTCTTGATGAAGACTTTTGGTTAATAATAACAAACCATTCACATGTCTCCGCTCACTGGTTAACTCAGCGGAACCGGCCAAGTCAATCAGAGGTACCAAATGAGAAGGATACAAAGAAGTCTTTTCCACCCTCTAAATGCAGCACTAGAATATCCTCAATCCGGTCATCACCAGCATTTAGTTTAGCAGCTGTCTGTTCATTCACATACACCTCAAACTGTATTGTACACTCCTTGCCTAGCAAAGAAAATATTACACAGTTATGCACTTAATGTTATTTGTACTCATAGATTTCAACTAACTGCAGACATGTTATACTGCAAACTAGCACGCTCACTTGGGTCGGTTGAAATTTCTGGGCAAACAACAAATTAGTGTTTATTTGCAGTTGGCATGACTTGTGATTTCACACATTGATCTGATGGTGTTAACATAAGAGATTCTTAATGAAACAAGACAACTGTTTTCATTGTCAAGGCAATTGCCTATTCAAATTGGTTAGAAAAATGTTGTCCAGTTTACAGTCCATATGTCCCTAAAGTCCCTGTCCTTATAGTTCAAAAAGTCCCTCTCCTTATAGTCCATAAAGTCCCTCTCCTTATAGTCCATAAAGTCCCTGTCTGTATAGTCCATAAAGTCCCTGTCCTTACAGTCCATAAAGTCCCTGTCTGTATAGTCCATAAAGTCCCTGTCCATTTTGCTTTATGGGGTTTCTCATAGTCTCTTGGCTCAAGAAAATAAGGAACAAGTATTGTGCTTTCCAAACCAAACTGCAGTGAAGTGAGTCTTTAGATATACCTTTAACCTGGCAGCTTCAAAGAAAAATAGGACAACATTTTCCTGAACACTCTTTAGAAAATTTAGACAGCATTCCTATGCTAAGACTGGAGTTACGTCACACAGTTGGCTCTACTCTTTAAAACGTTTACTGCTTTAATACTCACCTGGTAATACGCAGGTCTTGAATGGTTTAATGTCTAGCCACGGCTTACAGTAGCTGTCCTCATCTAACTTTGTGATGAAGACAAACTCAGCTGGTACTTGTCCAGTGTTGGCCAGTGTAATAGTCCTCACAACAGGCTTGATGAACAGTACATCACCAAAGTTTAGCTGAAGAAAGAAGGGGTACCCTCATGATACAAAACGGCCACTATCTGTATGATGGGTACAGCACGTGTACAGCCACTATCTGTATGATGGTACAACATGTGTACAATCACTATCTGCATGATGGTACATGTGTACAATCACTATCTGTATGATGGTACAACATGTGTACAGTCACTATCTGTATGATGGTACAATATGTGTACAGTCACTATCTGTATGATGGTACAACATGTGTACAGCCACTATCTGTATGATGGTACAACATGTATACAGCCACTATCTGTATGATGGTACAACATGTGTACAGTCACTATCTGTATGATGGTACATGTGTACAGTCACTATCTGTATGATGGTACAACATGAATACAGTAACTATCTGTATGATGGTACAACATGTGTACAGCCACTATCTGTATGATGGTACAACATGTGTACAGAATTCTAAGGAAAAAACAACTGTAGTAATTTCAGAGAGAACAATATTTAAATAAACAAAACAATTGTGCTAATATATGCGCACAGTGTCCACTGCAAACAAACAAGGAGTGATCATCATTTCAGACATTCCCACCAGAGGAAGCACTCTTCAAACCGTGCAGAATCTCATCAAGATTCTTAATAATGACAAGTTTAAATGGCTACAAATGCCACCTTCAGTCACAAAAATAACTTGTGAGTTACTGCTTTGAAGTTGGTTTCAAGTTATGTGAGAAGACTACGAGGCAGCCAGAGGTATGTTCAACAGCAGTTGCATTAATCAACAGATATTGAGATGTTAGTAATTTCTGTGCTTGGAACTTCGAATGTTATTGGTTGAGACAGAGCTCTAATAGTAGGCTTGCCACAGCGGGTCAATAGGTGCACCGAGCGTGTCAGGAATCACTTCCCATCTGAGTTTCATGAGAAACATCTTTCGTTTTGTGCCAACTCCAAATAGTGGTTTCCTAGTGCAGATATCAATCCAGTACAATGTGCAGTCTCTGGTCTGGCATCATGACTCACACGCTAATTGTCTGTCATGCTTCAATGAGTGACTAAAACTCAGAGGAAATGAGTATGGTTGAACACAACCTCGTTGAAAATACTGGACAACAAACTATGACAAATTTCTATTATATTCATTGCCAGAAAATGTTCTTAATATCCCAATATTTCAAGAGGCATTCAACAGGTATTTCATCCACAGCAAAGCTTACTTAATAAGCAGCACTGATGTTGTTTAACAAATGCATTGTGGGATAGTTGACACAGAAAACGTGGAAACAATATGACAGATAACAACACTTTGTTACAGAACTTGAGTTGATACATCGAATGAATACATAGAATTTTAGCAAATCTTTTGAGCCAACAATTCTTAAGACAGATGCCATCCAATAACGCTAAAGTAAATCTCACAATCTAAAATGCCAGACTGGGGTTCTGCATACCTATGAAAATTGTGAGAACACAATATCACACAAAGTTGTAATTACAAGCACTAGAAATATACCTCCATTACATCCAGAGACACCTGTGGTAAGAACTCATTCTCCAACCTGTCCAGAGTTCTCATTACCTCCTCATACACTCGCCTGTACCTCTCATTATTGATAACCATCACCTGTGACACGAGTAACAAAGTACCATTTGATAGTGAGTTTGCAGTACATTCAACAATTGGAATACAAATCAGGTGCTAAACATTGGCCTAAAGGAAGCTAACAATTGAAAATAGCAGAGAATCAAAAAACACAGGTCAGTAGAAAATTTAGGTAATCGAGTCTCAAATGTTTTGAGAACAAAAATTTGCACGTCAGATCACTTTCAGGAAAGACTTGATCGTATCGTATCAACAAGTATTGGAAGCTGAGACAAGCACGGGTGTGAACAAAGATGAGAATGGTATCTTCGCAAATAATTAAAATACAGTACTTTGAGACAAGACAGGTTTATAGCACTTTCAAGAACAATAGTCGATAAATAAACTTACATCGATTTCAAACACAGCACTGACAGGCTTGTGATCACTCAGTCGATGTATCATATGACTCCTGTACTCTAGGTTACGAATAGATGTANCCCCTCCATAAGATACGGTCACACCAGGCTGGACATCGACATTTCTCACTGCAACAATCGTTTGGAAGTAATTTTCATGTTGTTGCCATGCAGAAAGACTTCAATTAGAATACCAAAATACTGGACAGACTGAGCATTCAGGGGTGTTGTGCTCACCAAGGCTAATTAAAGCGAACCAGTGTGGAGACTTACCTGAACTATCAATCCGTGGAAGCCCAAGGCCAAGCAGAAACATTCACTCGTGTTATATTTTGTAGCGGACATACCCTTTGCTCACAGCTTTAAAGGAGAAACTGATGGTGTATTCAAACTGCAGTCTATGAGAAAACTAGATGGCCATTTTTTCTCTAAGATAAACGTGTCACATGGAAGGCAACTGTTATGGCCGCGTACACAAACAAGTTCTGAAATAGTTGCTCAGTTTGTTGTCCAGTTGAAGTGTCAAGTACACAACACGCACACACTTTCATATCGTAGGGACATATAAATGGTATCTGAAAAAAATGGGCAATCATACCACAAATTAATAAAGTATATGTGTGCGTGTGTGTGTGTACGCGCATACAAGGGGAGAATGCGAATGTCTCACTTTTTTGTCTTCTCTTGTACAAATTTAATATTTCTTCATATTTATTTATTAAAATTATTTTAGAAATCTGAGATTTGTATGACCACTTCTGTCTGATTTCATAAGGCAGAGTGATTTTAAAAGTGTGTTAGAGAACACGCTGACCTTGAGTCCCAGTTGTCCGTACCGACGTCATATTTGTATGTAGGCTGGAACAGGATGGGCGCCTCTTGGAAATCAGTGAACACTCGCTGAGCTTTCTTTTGTTGGGTCAGCTAAGGAACAACCAAACCAAAAAGGTATACTACATAAAAACACAGCCCATCTTATAGTTTAAGGACATAACGCAGTAGACTAACAATCATATGGTGTAGCAATGACATTTTTTTAGCACAACAGTATTTTCAATCACCTGGACACTTTAGCTTTAACTGAATGATGTTGAGTGAATTCAAACTATCCATCTTATTTGCACAAAAATGATTAAATGGCACAACCATGTCACAGTAAAAACTTTAAAAATACAAGCGCTAAATAGACGAAAAATTCCCCATAGCAAGCAGTTTTCGGGTGAAAATTAAAGCTATTCGAGAACAGACGTTGGAAGGAACATTACACTAAATATCAAATGAGTTTTTGGTATTTTACACTCTTGTGGTGCTGAAGTCTTTTGATCGGACTTGCAATACAACCTGTGGAGGGTAATTTGGTTTAATTTACAGAATGGTTTTAGGTAGGTGAATAAGTTGGTCTTTTGGCGACTCAAAGAAAGAGGGGAGGCTGTGGGGTTTCGACATTCACTCTGATAGCTGTTATATCCAAATGCCAAGATAATACAATGCTTTGGATTTTGACGAGCATAGCAGAACTTTGTACTTTACAGAAACAAGAGCCTGCACATAGTAGATGATAATCTTCACCTGGTCATATTCCAAAATCTGTTCAAACATGTTGTTGTCAATGGCTGCCTTGATCTTATCATTATTCAGTTCAGTCACACGGTAGTTAAGATCACCAATCCAAAAGACAACACTGCAACAAAAAGCACAACATACTCAAGCCAAGAGATATAGAACATGATAACTATTGCAATAGCTATGTCCCTCCTGTACAGAAAAAAGCACCTTATACAACACCGATAATAGGGATCACCATTATTTTTCAGACTCACTAAAGGACTCAGAAGCTACTAAAAATACAAAATCACCACTATAGGACGCCACAGTTGTCAGACCTGTCCAAAAATCAACATCAGCCATTATCATCAGGAACACAACTGCTAAGTTCAATAATGATTTTAAAACATTTTAGTGAATAAAAAGGTGTGCCATCATAAGCGTCAACCCCTGGGTAACACGCTCATCTTGTGCCACCACTAGAGGACGCCACAGTTGTCAGACCTGTCAACCCCTGGGTAACACACTGATCTTGTGCCACCACTAGAGGACGCCACAGTTGTCAGACCTGTCAACCCCTGGGTAACACGCTCATCTTGTGCCACCTGCCTCATAAAGTCAATGTTTTGGGGGTGAATTTACATCTATTCTCAGGTTCATGCCTCCCTATAGCAAGGAAATATGCAAACATCTGGATGCGGTACTTGTAGAGTTACTAATACTACAAGCCTTACTCATGGTTAGAGATAGTAAGTGGGTTCTGGGTGCGATCGTTTCTGTTGAACTGCATACGATTGTTGATCTCACGAAAATCTTGGTTCCGTCTCTCGTACTCATCCATGTGTGCCGCCAAGTGAGAATTGACGAAACAAATCGTAGTCTCGTGTATACGCAGCCGCACAGCTACACCACCCTTATTGCCCTGAAAATGAGAAAAGCAAGAAGTAGTAAAAGCGACAGAGTGCAGCACTGATGCGGAATGGTAACTTTGTGATTCCTTTAGTTGTCATTATGCCAAACTAAGGTGAAACTTGCCTGCCCCGCTGTGACCTTAAAAAGAAGGTCAAGGTCACAAAACTCGACAAGTTGCCCCACCTACATCTTGGTATCAAATACGAACAAAATCTAAACCTTGTTTTTTGAGATGTCGCGTCAGTAACATTATGTGCTAAGTGGAAACTTGATTTTCTCGCTGTAACCTTGATAATTAAGCAAAAGCCGCTAAAATCGAACTGATCCCTAGAGTGGTTTGGCTGATAGAGAGGTGCACTGAAATAAGAAAGAATATAATTGCCATTAGGAGGCAAAGCAATAGTCGGATCTGTCCAAAAGTCACCATCGTCCATGGCTACGTTCAAACAAACACACTTGCTAAATTTAAGAAAGATCCAGCAAGGGATTTAGGAGAAATCACGGATGCGAAAAATACCACTTAGGGGCACCACAGTGGTGGAAGCAATCTGGAAATTAATATCAAATTTGTTCTTTTCAGTGGAAGACAACACAATTTTTACAAATATTCTTCGGGCAATGTGGTAGATAGAGGCATGCCAAGACACAGATGAGAAATGAGGAAAATTGGCGACTAGGTGGCACAGAATACAATGAATCCACTCAAAAATGAGAAACCTTCGTCTCCTCAATAAATGCCAACTTGCCAAAGCTCATGATTAACAGACAAGGATACAGGGGGAAACATAAAAAGTAAAACTGCCACTAAGGGGCATAATGATAGTCGAATGCAACCGAAAATTTACTCATGTCATCCCAACCATGATAGCAACATGTCCGTAAAATTTTATCAATATCTAAATAAACGACCGTCATGATGGCACAATGCGCTCACACAAACACACACACATGCACACACAAACATGTTTGTGGGCACACAAAAATGAAAATTAATGGAGCCTCAAATGATACCATAAACACTACACACTTGCCAAAAGAGAGGACATGAAACGGACCATGTAAAATAATCAAATTAACAATATTGTACAGAAGCATACAGAAGCATTATGTAACAATCTAACAACAGCAATGAAAGACATTCTAATGCATTCTAGATTTGCCATCATACAAGTAGGGGAAAGATACTTGTCTACACTGATTACCCATCATACCAAACGATTCCATAGCAACAATTATTTTACTTGAAGATGTAACTAAGGTACAAGTGAAGCAATTTACCATAAGTAATGGCAGCAGGCGTGCTGTCTAGGAACTTGTCAAAAAAGTGGCGATCTAGTAAAGTTCACTGTTATCAAAAGCACAATATTTGCAATTTATCTTTGTAAATGTTTATTAAGAAAGAAAAAACGTGTAGAGCATTTAGAGCATAAATTAAACAAACAAATACTAGAAGTTCAATGGCACTATTTACCTATGGTACAAATCCAATGACCTACAGGTATGAATCACGTTACTGACTTTGTGGTTATGAGATTCAAACCCAAAAATAAATTTATTGTCACTAACACAATATTGCAAAGAATGACCAAACTGAGCTGTACCAGCAGTCTACAAGTACTACAGGGAGATAAATTATCAATGTTCTGATCATGACATACAGGTAGTCATGCAGTGACAGTAACTCTTCCCCACTTATGTCAAATGAGCGTTATTGTTATCGGTACTAATATTTATACTATATTAGACTGTATGTATAAGTACCTCTCAGTAGGTCTCGACTAATAGACTCTAGACAAGACATGTGTTGACTTTCAACTTGTGCCTTGGTAGAAACTTGTTTGAAATCAGAGATACTGACTGTTCAAGAAAATTAGCCACTAGACAAAATTAATCCCCATTTAAAACACGTACCATAGTTCCCAAAAGTCCTGTGCCGACGGTTTCTGCTGATACCTCCCTGATATGTTTGAGATGTTCTTCCTTTGCAAACACAATTAGCATCATGCCAACCAGTCGAATAAGACGAAGCTAAAAGTAAGAAAAATGCATTGCAAATTAAAATAATTTCATGGTCCAAACATATGGCAAGAAACTGCAATTACAAACAATCATGAAACACCAGAAAATTCTAAATGAGGTCACCATTCCTTGCAGTGCTGGATTAACAGGAGGTAAAGGTGCAATTGCTTAGGGTGCCCTCTAAGGTCAACATCTTCATAAACAATAAGTGTGACAGTTGATGTCTGACAGGACATACTACAATTACAAAAACAACAGAAAGAGTAACAATTGGTTCCGTCATCAGGCCCCCCTTTAACATGACAAGATGTTGATTTGCAAACACAGGAAAAGAGCACCAGTTGATTCCATCAGTAGAGGCACCCTTGAACAGCAGGCCCCCTTGAGGAGCATGCCCTGTTGAGGAACAGGCACCCGAGGAGCAGGCCCAATTGAAGAGCAGGCCCTCCCGAGGAGCAGGCCCCCTTGAGGAGCAGGCCCCCATAGAATGATACAGAAAAGTTCTTACAGTCAGACATGCCCACTAGGTGGTATTTTCACTTAACTAACACAAAGTTCTGCACTACAGTAGCTCTAGTTTGTACACATAGCCCTTCAGATAAGTTACAGTTCGCACCATCTTATAAATTTATGAATGCCAAAAACAAAAAATTGACAGAAATGAGACATTCTCGTAAATTCTTGGAATAAATTTGCACTGCAAATCTGGGCGTACACCCACTTCAAGTGCAAGACGACAGTATATGCTTGAAAAAAACATTTAGAACAGCAGGTCCTCCTGACAAGTGTACCACGTTTCCAAGTACTACACTGACTTTCAACAGGGGAGAACACATGCCAAATGGAGAGCGCATAAAACTTTGAAATGACATGAAACTGTATGACTCATAATGTTTCTCTAAGTTTGGCCAATGTGACCTTGACCTTAGACTGCCAAATGCAAATTAATAGGTCGTGCCTACAGATCAAGTGTCCATTCTGTAGATGCAATACACTTGCGGAAAAGCAAAATCATGCGAGTCTTCACGAGATATCGCCATGCATCACAAAAAAGCACCTGCTCACACTAGATATAAAAATGAGATTCTTTTGACAACAGAAACCAGACCAGGACCAACCCCCATACCACCGCACATTCTATACTGTATTGAACCGGATTCACAACAGTCCAGACAATGTGCAAACTGCACCAGCCCAACATAAGGTCATGCAGCCGGGGCGAGATGGTTTCAACCATCAGAAAGGCAGGAAAATTGGTGAATAACTTTTGTCTGAGCTACAGGGTGCTTTCCTATGCACGTTTTTCATCACAAACTGCTTGATTTTCTATATTTATAACTTACAATCAATTTAACCTTAAAACCATATGGCATCAAAATTGTACGCACAACACATCAGTTCTGATGGAAGATCTAGCTGCAGTGAATAAAATAGTTTTTTCTCTTTGTTTTTGCAATGAACATCATTCAGATGTTGCATCGCGTGCCTTACAAGAGTGTATGAGAGAACTCTGAGAAAGCTCCAAACCGGACAAGCCAGTGTAGTGATTAATAGGTTGACATATCTGAATTTTAAATGACATTCATTAACATATATTATGCAATCCAATGAAAACAAAATATCAAATTTTCTACACATAATAGATAAAGTGTCGTGGCATGCAGGTTTGAAAATGACCTTCTTTAAACAAAAGTGAATCTTTTGCTTAGACAAACAATGACCTTTTTATAAGAACAGTTGGACGGCAATCCTCGCTTGACGGCCTTATACCACTCTTCCTCTCTAGGTGAATCGCTGAATATGAACGCCTGGTTACTTAAGTCCAGTTCTTGAAACCTGAAATAGTGCAATGATCAGATAAGGCAAGCAACCGAACCATTTCAATAAAACCAGTCACTGTCTCTAAGTCTGATTTTGAGAAACAGAGTTTGTCTTTCTCATGTATATACAGGGAAGGTAAAGAAATACAAGCATATGCCATAGGGTGACAAAATTGAACCTGCGCTCTGCTTCTGGATGCACATTTCATGGATATAATTCTATGTTACAGAAATGCCAGAGGAGATACATCCAAGAATGCCAGACAGAGACGACTGCAGTATGCGACTGCAGTATGCGACTGCAGTATGCGACTGCAGTATGCGACAGCAGTATGCGACTGCAGTATGCGACTGCAGTATGCGACTGCAGTATGCGACAACATAAACATGTGTGGGCACATAAAAATGTTGAGAATGAATAAAAAACACCCAAATCCATTCACTTCAACACATCTTCATACACAAGGTACACTTGCCTGCAGATAAAAGTGATATTCTTAGCCAAATGCTCCTACAAATGATTTTCGGAACAGTGTGTTATTTGAACTTTAGATGCATAGGCCCAAAATGCACACATATAGGACAATGAAAAACAAGTTATATGACAATAAAAAAGCACCACCTTGACAAAAGTGTAAGAAAGCATGCTACAATAAAAGTATCCTCGACAGAGTCACCAGATTACATTTTCGCACTATTTTCTTATACCATGGTCTCATATAAGGTGACGCTCAACTAATCTTGCCCACTGAGTTCCACCTTGATGCCTAGCATAATTCTTTTTTTATTATTGAATCAATAGCACCGACTGGTGATTTTTGACGGCAACACACAGTCGGTGATCAGATAATGTCCCAACCATCGCCCCATTCTTCGCACATATGACCATTTTTATGCCGCAAACTCATGCGATCAGGGTGGGAAGCTTTATATGACCAAAACATTATTCCTGTCTGCTGAGATATAAAATTAAGACTTACCCGAGAGCAAAAATGTCCGGAGCATTATTTTCAACAAAGCTCCTCAGCCATGGGTTCAATGATTCCGTGGGAGGCTTACCATTAACATTCCAAGTACCACAGAACACCCTGGGATTAATAAACAAGTACAATACAGACCATACAAGAGTAACACAGAGCATTAATATGCGCATCACAAACAGGAAACATTTCTGACATGCAGGTGACCACAAGGATAAGGGTCCTTATTCATGAAACCCTTCTAACTTAGTTGCCTACTAGATATTCGGCGCATACTAAAGTTATGTTATTAATATTAGGTTTATTTTAGTTGACACTTGCAGCACCTCGTTGTCATGGACAGTCTTGCCTCTTAGTATGTTGTCTCATTGAAGTCTGCGTCATGGAGTTGCTGACAGCATGGTCACTGCTGTTATCAAGACAATGCCATAATGAAAACTACACTTTCTCTAAAAAGCCAACATTAAGCGAATCATGGTCTAAAGACTTCTGAGTTTTCTGATAATGTTGTAAAACAATGACTAGTTTGTTGCACCTAAGCAAATTGTGCTGAACCCCTGTTATTTAATCATTGTTTCTCATGGTGTCTCATGTGCGAATTTTGGAAGATATTTACAGCATTTTGAAGCTTTGTGGAGACAAATTACTGTAATGATAATTTATTCAACAATACAAAAACTAAAGATTTCCGCTCATTACAGCAAGGAACTCTATCAAATTCACAACAAATTCAGAAGACTATAAGACAGAGTGTGTTGAACTTTACTTGAAGGGTCGGCTATCTGTATATTCTGCTTCCTTAGTCTTCATTACTAGTCGCACATGTAAGTCACGATTGCCCACTGCCGTCTTGCCACCCACACCAAAATGACTGACACTCAAGCCTGGCAATGATTCGGATATCTCCTTCTCTAAAGAACTGAAAAATAATAAACAGGCATGATAAGCAACACGTGTCAAAGCAAATTTCTTATTAAAGTGAGCTTGCAATCAAAGATGGTGTGAAACATCTTAACCACAATTAGCCCACAAGAGTGCGCTTGTTATTTTAAACTGATTCCTTAAGGGACAATACACTAACTGTCAAATAAGTTTCAGGTCATGGCGTGAATGTTTCAGGTCATGGCGTGAATGTTTCAACCCAGAACCAACACGGCTACCAGGAGAATTCCTACTGACAGAATGTCACATGATTCTCATTGTTTGTGTCAGAATCAAGTTCAAAACTTGAATCATCTGTTTCTGGATTTATTGGTGACACTCTGGAAATTTATGTTTTCCAGAACAATCATTTGTTGTTTCAAAGATTTACTAAAACCTAGATCCATCACAAAGAATATTATTATTGACTTCAAAAATTTAGAAGTTCTGATGCCATGCAAAGCGTCATTTTTCTTCGTTGGTAACAGTTTCTTTTGCCCGATTGCAGGGCCAACAGCCCCCCCCATTGAAATGTCAACACCTTGTACACAAAAAAGACTCAAGAAAAAAAGTCTGACAAGTGACGGAAAACTATAAATTTCTAAGTTGTGAACACGTTTTTGTGTGTTTTGTGAAGAGCAAAATTTTTCTTAACATGCATGAAACCCTGGGACCTACTTGACAAGATTTTAATTGGTTTGAAATGGTCAAGTATTAACAGCATATAACAAAATCATTCGAAATTTGTTTGCTCTGTATAAGATATCGGTATTTGGGGAAGGACTTTGGGAGAAAATGTAAGGCTGATTACATAAATTAAGTCAAACTAGGCACCTCCCCCGGCCCAGCTCCCAAATAACTAAAGACCCATAAGAAGGAGCCAGAGAATTTCTGTTAAATTTTTGTAGCACCAGGTGAGATCAAGTCACATAACAAATTTCAGACAAATTAGTCAAGACACCTAAGCTACGGCACCAGAAGGTACAAAATAAAAGTGAACAGTCGCTGAAACGGTTGCCACATTTTCCATAGCCCTTGACGAGATTGATGACAAACCAAAGTTCAGAAGAATTCATCAAAGGACCGCAGAGCCAAAGCACAAGAAAATTTGAAATATGGCTACGACAATTATGCTTGACATTAATGAAACCAGCCATCATAGCAAAGTTATCGACATACACATCTACAAGGTGCTGACTGGTATTGGAGTCAGTCACATTTCTAGCATTATTACACGTCAAAAATTGCCATTTCATACAATAAATCCTGAAGATGAGAGAATCAAGACTTCCAAGTAGCTTTATATGAGTAATTTCTCCTTATTGTATTTCGTGTGCAAAAATGTTTTGGTAATGGAGACTTTTCGAAATAATACTGCTTTGGTGTTATTTTCACAACAAGCAAACATTTCTGTAATATTCATGGGTTGGAAAATAGCATTTCAAAAGAAAATGCAATACGAAATAAATGACTCGACATTTACCTTGTGATAAAGTCTTCTGGTGCACTCGAGGAGTTGCTGTCATGTGAGAAGAAGAAGCTACCACCTCGTGGTTTCTCCCCATTATCTAAATCATCAGGGAACCCTCCAAGTAAATCACTCGCAACTGGTACATCATTGTCTGCAAAAAATTTCAGCAATGAGTGTGACAACAACAGCAAAACAGAACCTAATTTACCAAATGCATAACGTGGCCAACAGGTGGCGTGCAGACAAGGCTTAAAATGCTTGCGATAATCTGATTAATAATTAATAGCATTGTAGATAAGAACTTGCACAATACATATTAATTAGTTGGCAACAATATTTCAGAGCAGCAGACGGATGTTCATATTCATAGTATGTTTCTACATTTTGTAGAAAATATGGAGTAAAAAGACACAAGCATAACACTCTATCCTAATTGTAGCAACTGATAGCCATTTCAATGAGAAAAGATTAATGAATCTTAAGAACAAGTGACTGAGACACACTTAATCAGAGTGTAAAAAATGGCCATTGGAAAGCGCCAAGTTTTTGAATCAACTCACACACAGTAAGGTTACAGCTTGCTTTCTCTTGACTGGCAGGAGGCTCGATGGAATGGTTTTTACTTTTTTGTTCCATGTGCTTAAAAGGGTCAAACTGGTCATCGGCAAATGGATTTGAATCACAAGATTCCTGTCTCTTGTACACCTTGAGCCATGCAAATGACGATGGCAGACCAGACTGGGGAATTACTGAAATGAGAAGACACCATATTCTTGTTTGATCCTACTGGGGAATTACTGAAATGAGAAGACAACATATTTTTGTGTGATCCTGCAGGTTACTGATTACAACCTCTCAATTAAAAATTTCTAAGTGAAGGACTACAGGTGGCCTTAGAACTAGAAAAACTAAGTACTGTGGTATGAGTAAGATGTGATGAATCTCGTATAAACAATCTCCAAAGAATGCAAATGACAATACATTTTCTCAACTACTAAAGGTCAACCACATTTGAAAGCCCTTTTCATTGTATTTCCTTCTAAAGTAGAACTACATAACTCCCATTCCAGAAACATGTGACTAAGACCTTCAAAGTCCACAAAGTCATTTTGCACTATCCTCACTTTTAAAACATATAAATGTTTCTGCAATGTGATAATACTTAAAGGATTTTATCTGAGGTTGGAACAAAAGTTTTAAAAGCATAACATAAATGTGTTTGACTTGCTGTTCAGTATAGTATTCCAGCAAAATGTGTTCTACATCCAGAATTGATATCACTCCAGAAAGTGATATCTCTTTTGTACACCACGTTTTAATCTGATCAGGTCCAAAGTCCTTCACGCTACTACCTCCATCAACAATTATGATATCAGAAAGTTTGACAGGCTTAGCAAGAGCATTGTCATAATCCAATTACTCAGTTTGTTCTTTTTCTTCAATCATTTTTCATAATTCCAGATTATGGACAAAAATTACTCCGGTGGTATAATTGTAGTGGAACACAGATCTTCCATTTATCAATACTTTTGTTATTCTATACATATCGATTCTTCAAAGTGCTAACACTGGTACGTAAATATCCCCATAGTTCTTCCCAACACCATAACATAATGTAAGGAACTGAAGTTTGCTAATAGTAATTTCTTTCATTTTATATTTTATTTTTTCATCACAAACACAAGGAGATTGGAGACAGTCCAGAAGAGAAGCTTCGGAAAATGTCTAATTCCAGTTTTAATGTTCGCACTCTACCCAGGCGTATGTAAGGAACTCCACCCCCCTCTACTTCTTTAAAATCTCAACCACAAAATAGTACTACAAATTCCTCAATAATCACTGACCTTAAATAATTTTACTCTAACAATTTTATTCATTTGACCAATTCAATATATACCAACCAAACGCATCAGTACGTACGTACTTGAAAAACTATTCAGCCCCTATTGTAACAATACAACCCAAAATTTGAATTCTCTTGGCCTTCCAACAAATTGCTATCAAGAACGAGTATCAGATTTGAAATTCCCTGTCTTATTAACTACAAGGAAACACCAATATCTGCTCTAAATATAATAAAAACTCAACTCTCCACAAGGTTTCTCTACATTTTTAACCAATTTCATAATTACCCAACTTCAATTGTATTTCCATCTGTTTCATACCTAAAGTATCTAGAAACTTATCTTTCCACAACCCTAGAGCTGTGCCAGTCCACTTCCTGGTTCCTCGCGTGTCGGCCAATTCATGCTACTTCACATTGTTTTCTTAATTATACCTTAGTTTTTGGTTTTCTTATTTTTTTGTATATAATTTTACTTATTATTACTGATTTTTCTTTTTTTCATTTCTTTATTTATGTAAACGGAATCATCTTTACAGTAGTTGAAAAGCTCCAGAAAGTTCCACAACTAAATTGGCAATTAACAATAAGAGTGTATTTCTCTCTCTCATCAGACTAAGTATACCAGTGCCCGGTTGCATGAAACAGCCCCAAATAGGGACTCAACTAAGTTCCCTAAATATTTTTGTATTTGTTTCGTTCTTTAGGCACAGATGTGATATTTTTTCTATAATTTTATCTTTATTGTGAGCTCTTCTTTGACTAATGACATTTTCTAATAATATAACTAAAAACTGAGCCCTAAATTCAATCAAAACAGTTAGGGACTCAGTCCTTAAATTGGGGGCGTTGCATGAAAAGATCCCTACTTATTTTCAATAATATTTAGAATTCAATCTAGATTTCTCTCTTGATTTGTATCAAAGCCAAAAACTGACATAGCGATGATACTCAAACAGCATAAGATAGGACAATCAGTGTTTTCACAAGCCAGCAAATAAGCAGTAGATTTAGAGACCTTAATTCATGCAACCGGGCACTGAAGTCAAAGTTACTGGATCTGTGCATGGCCAGCGTAGTCAGAGTGTACAACATATCAAGTGTACAACATATCAAGTGTACAACATATCAAGTGTACGACATATCAAGTGTACGACATATCAAGTGTTCGACATATCAAGTGTACAACATATCAAGTGTACAACATATCAAGTACAAACAGCCAAGTTCCATACTTACAGGACTGTGCAGTTTGAACACGGATTATGAACCTGTCGGTATTCTCATCACACTTCACCTCAAGCACTGCACTGTCATCTGGTGTTCGAAAGTGCAAAATGGCGGTACCAGCTAAAAGGCACAATAAAGTCTTGTCAGTAAGCACACAATTACACCAACAGGAGCAAGACAAGGTGCAGCCACTTATCAGACCATATCATCCATTATAAAGCTTGGGTCATCCTTTCCATTTGTAGTCAGAGCTTCTGTCAGTTAAGACAGCTATGCTGGAGGCCATTACTTGGAAGTGTAAAACTGAGCAGCCCCAAGTATTTGGGTGCATCGGTTGACCTCACAAGGTTAAAAAGCAAATTAATGTCCACGACCTCCAACAATATGACATCGCAACTGTTTTCAAAATGCACCGAGCATCCACACATGAGGTGTAGCGCGATAAAGTCCAAATGGCAAGACAGCCAGGCAGGCTGTTCTGTAGTTTAGAGGTATGAAGCTCTACGATTGTCATGCTTATGTGATAACACATCACAATCACACTTTGAATACAGTGAGAACATGGTAGGAAATATTACTTACTATATCCTGTCTTCTTATAGTATAATCATATGTAACATTTTTGAGAGTGAACACAGAGCCTGGAGGCTACTCTTGACTCTGGTGAGGATATTTCACAACTCCCTTTATGCCTTGCTGTGCTGCAAGGTTCATGCAATACTTACCAGTATTGTTTTGGGTGAGATCTGAAAATAGAGAAACGCATTTTAATCATTGTATTATACCCAATAATCAGAAATGACAGTTGATCAATGTTCAAGATAAACTACTGATTAAGTGTTAGTTGTGGTAATTATAATACCAAACAAGAGCAACATGGAGCGTTGAAATGTGCCCACGAATGCACCGCAAACAATGCGCTTTTAGGGGTGTTTTTAGTATCATTTTAAATAGCCATCAGATGGAACATCAAAACCTGTCCGAAATTGGGAAGGTGTCATTGTCTCTCTAATGCAACACAACAGGGATATACCCAGGTTTCAAAACCCTGTTCGCCAGCTGGGCGAGTGAGCCAGAAAATCTACTCGTCTAGCCCGAAATTCAGTTGCCCGGCCGTTTGCGTCCGTCATCACTTGCTGCCAGGGTCAATAAAAATCATTGTTTTGTGCATCGATGTCACTATCTATTAGGGGTACCTTATTCTCTCAGGGTGCTTAAAAAAATTCATTTCGGAAGGGGGCGCTTGTAGTAGCCCAAGGCGGTTGAAACCCAGTCTCCGACAACGGGTGAAATTAAATTTACGAGTTGTGACGTATCTGTAACCTATGACAGACTTTCTATAAAACTGTTATTGTTATCTTTTTTTAAAATGTGCTGAAATCCCATGGCGAACACTTGCCGGCTGATGCGTTGCTGCCTCGCGATCGTCGATAGGGCAACTTGAATTCTTGAGTAAGGGAGATAGGGAATTGCTAACATTACTGTCTCACCAATGGTTGTTGTTAGTACCCCCAATTTGGTTTTCTCTGACATTTGCAGAGTTGTAGCCTGTAACTCTGGAAAGTAGTTGTACTTTGGTACACAATAAATATTACAAAATGACTAAAAAGGTTAACTTGTGTTTATCTTCACAAAGGTCCACTTCCCAAAGGAACAATAAGTTTCATATTTATTTTCTTTATTTAATTTTTAATGCTTCTGCCCACTTGTTTTTTTTTTCTTACCGGGAACAGGTTGATAACTTTTTATCTAAGTTTTAAGCTTGAACGACCAAAACAGTGGCAGATTTTGATTGCTAGCTAAACTTAATTAGATAAGTTCATTGTGAGCCCATCCCTAAACTTACCACATTACAGGTACACTAAACATTTCACGTGTCATTAAAGTTTAATCTTTATTAGAACTCAAATAATAAAATATATACAAAAGTGCAAATATGGTGATAACCAAACTGAAGATTTGGAACATCTGGACAATTTCGGTGGCACTGACTATATAATTTTGCTAGCTCTTTGTCAGTAATAAAAAATGAAAATTGGGTACAACAACTGTTTCCTGGTCAACAATCTGGTTAAACGAGATTAAAAGAATATTAAACAAGAGCAACGCGGAGCGTTGAAATGCACCCATGAATGCATTGCAAATGGTGTGCCTTTAAGGTTGTTTATTTGTGTCATAAAAATAGCCACTAGATGGCGCAAAAACGTACAATTCATCCGAAAACGGAAAAATGTCATTGCTTCTTTAATAGAAAGCTATACACCACATTCCATAGAAATGCGTCACGGAACTTCAGAGAAACAAAGGAAAACATAATAAAATGAAATTGCCACCAGGGGGCACACTGTTCATTGGATTTGCCTGAAAGTCGTCATTGCCTGTTGTTAGCTTCATATAAATACACTTACTAATTAAATTTAATAAAGATCCTGCAGTGGATTTAGGAGATACAGGTATGAGCGCAAAACAAAGCAAAACTACCACTAGGAGACGCCACAATACTCAAAGTTGTCATTGTCAACCGTCCTCTTCACACTGAGAACATATACACCAATTTTCAAAATCATCCTCAGAATGATTTGGTTGATAGAGGGAAAGACGCCAAAAACAGACTAAAAAACAGCAAAAATGGCCACTAGGTGGCGCAAAACACCTTGATTCCATACAAAAACAGGATGATAGCATCATCTCACCAATAGATGCCCATATTCAAAATTTTATGAAAATCCGTTGAGGATCTTTGAACTGAGATACAGAGGTAAACATAAAACTAAAATTACCACCAGGGGGCACACCAGTAGTCAGATCCATTCGAAAATCGTCGTCGTCCTTTTTCAACAACAGATAAACACTCTTGCTAAATTTAGTAAAGATCCTGGAAACGGTTTAAGAGATACAGCCATGGGCAAAAAACGAAACAGCTACTAGGAGGCGCCACAGTAATTGAAGTCATCAAAAAATCATCATCACCTGTTCACTTCATAGTAAAATCATACCTGTCAATTTTCACAATTATCCTGAAAGCGATTTAGTTGATAGAGGGGTGGACGCCAAAAAAACAGACTCAAAAACAGTAAATTTGGCCACCAGGTGGCACAAACTAGTACGAATCTATCTGAAAATGGAAAGATAGCGTCACCTCACTAACAGAAGCCTGTAAACCAGGATACAGAAGTAAACGTAAAAAAAATTAAAGTGGCGGCACATCAGTAGGCAGATCTGTCTGAAAGTCATCGTCGTCCGTTGTCATCATCATATAAATGCACTTACTGAATTTAGTAAAGATCCTGCAAACGGTTTGGGCTCGCGGTCTAGAAATTCCGCGCAGAATGATTTTTCAGGATGGTCGGATATTATTGATAAATTGAAGACATTACTGTAGAATTTTAGAACTGTAGGTAAGGCATTTTTCGCATATGTACACGTTCACGGACTCAACTATTTTAGCGAAGTCTGAAAATAAGTGTGGGGGGTCACTTATAGGGGCATGGGCGCTTATTAGGACGAATGTTATTATCTATAAAATAATTTTGGCTGAAATAACGTACGTTACAATAAGAAATCAGTTCCAAGAATAATGGTATTTCACTTGCTGCGAGCACATAGACCGGTCTTCCGCCTTTCCCCCTGTAAGTGCCGACGCACTCTTGTGTTTGTAGTCTGACTATATTCGCCATCTGTTGGTGGTTTATGTGTTTGCTCTCCAGCTTCTACCGCGTATATTTTTCCACGTGACTAATTCTTCAATAGAATTTTGCATATGTATAACTGCTCGGCACACCATGGTTTATAGCTGTAACGCGCGCCAGCTTAGCTCATTCGTGCTTCAACGTCCTTACATGTATCTTGAGTTTTGAGTTTAGTCGTGATCTATGCCGCAAATTGGTGTAAGTATTTTGTACTTAGTTTTGTTACAGCATATAGTCAGTACTTCAACGTAATTGTAACGCGTACTCGGTAACTTTAATTAGCGTTGCCTCTAGTAGTTTGACGTTGTCCGAATAAGAATATATGCAATGTTTAATATTAGTATTGTAACTTAGTAAACGGCCAACGTATTGTTCAATTGTCTCATAGAACGTTTTTTGTATGTTACAGTTGAACCGAGTAACTATAAGATTGAAACGAATAAAGTTTGTCAACGCAACTTATGCTCGAGTTCTCCATGTGGCTCTAACGTTTTTCGCGACCACACCCCCCTTTTCTTCGTTTCGGACTAGTTCACAAATTTTTTTGCGCACAACCACACACTGTGTTCTTTTGTCTAGATGAATCGTTTAATGGCTGACATCTACTGAATTGGTAGGATCACACTGCGTCCATGTTTACTGCCGGAGCATCGACACGCTGACTAAACTGAACCTTAAATTCATGATAAAAACAGCACAAGGAGGAGAAAATTTATTCATGTTCATCTGGGAAACCATATAGTGTTTTTGCGCTCTGAAAATTCACTCGCCACCTGGGCAACCGGCAAGTCAACTTCTACTCGCCCAGCACCATTTTTTGGCGACTGGGCGAGTGGCTAAGTATATACCTGAAACAATGTGTTAAATTTCATGAAAATAATCAAGCAACTCCAAAGATACAAAGGCAAATTAAAAATCGGTACATCTGTTGTCAAGTTATTATGAATAGACTTGCAAAACTGTGATTTTGCAAGGGGTTTAGTAGATACAGCTGCAGAATGCAAAAAGAATGTCACGGGGGGGTGGGGGGTGGGGGGCACTGCAGTAGTTAGAGTTGGATCCTGAATTTTTTAAAAGGAGGGTCCAAGTCAACAATTTGAAAATTTTGGATACGATTTCACTAAAATGAAGGGAAAAAGGGTTGTCTGGACCCCTTTGACCCCCTGGATCCGCTTATGGTCAAGCTACGAGAAATGTTACACTCATTTCCCTTTCACTTATGATTCTTGAGTTTTTCGAGATATCTGAAGACAGTTTCTTCCTTCACTCATTATTCCTCGCTTTATTTCCTGATTGATCTCAACGGTACATGGCCAACACCACTTTACCACCACCATCACCATCAACAGATCGTTATCAGTGTTTTAGACAATATCGCGTGTCCTTGAGGTTTTCATGGGCACATCTGTGGTTTAATAGAAGTCCTCACTTTTTCAATAGATATCGCTTCTGAGGGCGCTTTCATTTTTGTCTTTTATCAGTCACAGGCATTGAAGTGTCAACTCAGTATGGCCTGAGTGAACAGTCAATATTTTGACCATTTTTTCACACATTTAGAATATGTTGAACTGAATCATCCAGTTACACAAAGCAGGAACTTAAATTTAACAGTGGGATTGTGAACATAAAAAGTCAAGTTCTGTACTGTGTTATGTCAAGAAATACATGTCCAGATGTCCTTTCTGTGACACACAAGAACTACATACCCAAGTTAAGCACCAGATCTTCACTAACAGGAAACAGTTGATCCACAAGTAAATCTTTGGTAAAGACGAACACACTAGAATGAATAAAAATTAATTTCTTCTTCAACAGAGCAAAGCTACCTTTAAATGAATTAACGAAATATTACCGTGCCCCAATAGGTGACCTGAAAGGTTCAACACACTCAAACACATTAGCATATCTAAGATGATGCACAGGGGCCCAACCACCATTTTCAAGGAATAATTTTGTGATGGGTAACCATGGCAACACATTTGGTCATGATCACAGAAGAGAGTGGGAAAAATGTCAGCATTTTAACCAGACCTAATAGAAGAGTTTAAATAAAAAATAAGAAATGACACAACAGTAACGCGGAGTGTTTGAATGCACCAACGACTGCACCGCAAACGGTGTGCTTCTAAGGGTGTTTGTTAACTACTAATAAACACCGCTGGAAGCACACCGTCTGTCATGAATGCTTTGGAGGACTTATGGTTATACAATGGTAGGAAAGCCACACTTAGAAGTGTCAAAGAGTAGGTCACACCAGTTCAGTGAACATTTTTGAAACATACCTCCAGTGGAGATGCTAGGGCTAGAGAAAAGACAGTTGACTACTGATATTGAACTCTAGAAATTTGCGTCTAGTTTGGAATTAGTATTGTGGAGAACACCGTAGTATCATGAAAATGGCCATTAGATGGCACATAATACATTAAACCCATTCAAAAATGGCAAGGCATTGTCGTCTCTCAAAGGTAGTAGCCAAATTTCACGAAAATCTGTCTAAAAACTCCAAAGATACAAAGGCAAACATGAAAAAGAAAATTGCCATTAGGAACCACAGTAGTAGTCGAATCCATCTATACTGATGACATTTAGCAGATACAGCCGTAGATGCAAAAAAAATGTCATTATGGGGCACCACAGTACTTGGGGGCGCCACAGTAGTTGGGCATATCTGAAAATCCAGGGCAGTCACGCTCTTGTCAGTGGAAACACATCTGTCAATTTTCATAGTGATCCTCTGCGCAGTTTGGCAGATACAGAAGCACATGACAAAAACAGACTATAAATAAGTAAAATGGCCACTAGTTGGTGCAGAGTACGTCGAATCCATCACAAAATGGAAAAGGTGCCACCATCTTCATAATAAAACTTGTATGCCAAATTTCATGCAAAAGCATCAAGGAACTCTGAAGTTACAGAGGCAAAAGTAAAATATAAAATTGCCACTAGGGAGCACTATGTAGTTGGGCTGGTATGAAACTCATAGACCGGTCATCTGTTGCCATCTCTATACGAACACATCTGATAAATTTCACAAATATCTTGCAAAGGTTAAAGGAAATACAGTTGTGGATGCAAAAATGCCACTAGGGGGTGCCAAAGTAGTCCGAAAAACAATGGCACCCTTGGTCTTCTCATCATGAAAGTCACCCAATTTTAATGATCCTTTAAGCAGATTGTTGGATGGAGAGGGCGACGTAAAAACATACTCATAGATTTTTAAAACCAGGTGGTGCAGAATATGCCATCCCATCCGTTGTCGTCTCCTTAATAGAAACCTATTTGCAAATTTCCATCATAATGAAAATAGCCACTAAACGTTGAAAACGGAAGCTGTCATCTTCTCTTCAGTAGAAACCTATTTTTATTATTAAATTTCATAAAAATCCATCATGGTGCTTCAAAGATACAGAAGAGAGCAAAAAAATAAAATTGTTTATATTCCTACAGGCCTGTGGACAAAGCAACTTCATCTAGATAGAAAGTGCTAAATGTTATTTCACTGACGAAGTCAGAGTGTGCCATAAACAGATTCCTTGCAATTTCGTGAAATTTATAAAGTTTATACTCACACATGGTCTCTTTCTCTTTCCACTAAAGCCACAACTACTTTTGCTTGATCCCAGTCTTTTTTCTGACAGGCTAAATACTGTCACAAACACGTCAAGGACTAGCAACAGTTTGGTGACTACGATGAACAAACACGTAAAAACAAACTTCTCTTCCAGCTAGATTTCAGAAAATCGCCCCTTACTGTATGGTAATGTGATGCAGAGTTCAAAAGAGAAACCCAAGCACACAAATGTGTGACTCCTATGTTAAATGTGGCAACCAGCTTCAGCCAAAAACCAAGAAATGCACTTGTAAAATATGACTATTTAACTGTTCATAACCAACTGCTATTTTTTTCAATTTGCTACAAAAATTAATTGCCAAAATTGTCATTTTTATACTTTTCAAATACTTATGCAAAAGTTGTTTGGTGGCCTTTGCATGGAGACTACATGCTAATAATAAAGTGAAACAGATTCTGAATTAAAAGCTTTTCTCTTGAGAAAATTGACAAACGGAAATTCCATTTGTCCAATACAATGAAAAACATTTACAAAAGTCTCATCTATTCAAACAGATGAGATAGAGCAGGTGATAAATAACCATTTTCTTCTAAGGACATCAGAACAAGCCTCAGCTATTTTGCTGGACACAATGTACTATACAGTAAGTTGGACACCCAGGCACTTTGATGCCCATGTTCTAACTGCAACTTTAGTTGGGTGCCCATGTACAGTAAATTTCATGTACAGTAAATTTAGTTGGACAACCAAGTTGTAACTAAAAATTTAGTTCAACAACCACATAATGCATTTGTTGCAATAACAGTGTATCATTTCAATTCTTGTAATTCAACTCAAATAAAATTGACTATAAAATATATCAAATGCCTTCAAAGGATACAGCAATACATTTTTCTGGACTTTTGAGCCGCTGTTGGATTTGTCCAACAAGGTCCATTGCACATACAAGCCGAGAAGGAAGTGTAACATATATCTTGGACAAGTCACAGCATGTTCCTACCTACGTATTGTACTGCAGTCACCATGGTGATGTTACAGCCTGAAATACAACTCTTAAGAATCAACAATAATGTTCAATTAACTCAAGGTGACTGGTAATCAACCCACAGGTGAGTGAAGTATACACGGTATCCAGTGTTCTCCACAACCTCATTTGACTCGTCTTGTTATTGAGTTGGCTTACCAGCTCGGGGTGTGAAAAATAATACAACAAATTTCAAGTCATAGGAGATTTATAGTGATTTCTTCAGCAAAATAGGTCATTTTAGATGTTTGGCACCAATTCAGCATACACTGATTGCAAGGTTGTACGTGCTAACGAAGGAGCCCAAAGCTATGTCAACCAAGCTAACCAGATTCCAAAAGATTACTAGTAACTTCCCAACACTTGGGCTATTTGACCTTCTCAAAACTGTGACAATTTCAAGATCCCAGTTGTGCCACTGCTTATCACAAGATGGCCGACATGTTGTGTCACTGCCATTGTAAAATATGTTTTAGTTGATGTGAAAAATCTAAAACGATATTTCCTGTAACTTCAACAACGTCAAATTTCCATTTAAAGTGACATCAGATGTCTACACGACCATCTTGTCTTATAACATGAATGTGAAATTTGAAGTTGCAAACTATTATGTAACTAGTAATAGAAACTGTTACCATAACTGTCAACATTTTTAATTTAAATAGTCTTTTTCGGCATTTGATGTTCAAACATTTTTATAAATTAGAGAATACTGTACAGCTTTTATAAATTAGATAATACTGTACAGCTTTTATAAATTAGAGAATACTGTACAGCTTTTATAAATTAGAGAATACTGTACAGCTTTTATAAATTAGAGAATACTGTACAGCTTTTATAAATTAGAGAATACTGTACAGCTTTTATAAATTAGAGAATACTGTACAGCTTTTATAAATTAGAGAATACTCTACAGCTTTTTGGGAAACTGCGTCATATATAACCCTGAACTTTTAAAAAAATTCTACACATTAGTTACTTGTAGACTGCATCAAGAACAGTCACAATAAAAACTGACGTTACCGAGAGAAATTCCACAAATTTACTTAGTAGTACTTGACATCAATAACAATGTCAATTTTACATACTAGTACCTACTGAAACTCCCATCAACTAAGTCGTCCATGACATGATGAATAACACAGTGTATGCTTAACATAGGCTCTTTTCACACCTGTGCAGAATTGCACAGGTAGCATGGAGTCTTGTCTTACTTGTGCCTCCTGGGCTGCCTAGGTAGCTGAGTAAAATTTCTACTGCAACCAGCTGTTGTTCTTAATAAATCTGAAATGAATAAAGAAGGGGTTTCAATAACCTGCCTGTTTAAAGAAAGCATTCAAAAAGTAAATACTTTATTTCACCTGCAAAACCTCCTTGACGCACAATGTAACCTCGAAATTTGTAATGTTTTCAACAACTTGGTATTTAATCCCTTGCCTGACATGCACGGCGCACGTAGGAAGGAAGATTGAGAAACTCTAGTGCAGGTCTTTGACGTTTCTTCTCAGCAGCACTCACTCCACTGCATCATCAATCTCATCGATATCTTTTGGGGGAATGTGGCTCCCACAAGCCTACCTCCCAAGCAAAGTTTAGAGAGGATTCATTGCATGTGAACACCACAACCAAAGCCAGAAATTCTCAACAGCTGGTCCATGGAAGGAGCAATGTGGTGTTGAAAATTCTTACAGTTCCAAGAAAACAATGCCATGTTCTCAAATATCTCTCTGAACCGCTCACTAGTGAGTAAGTGTTCTTTGGCTCAACTAATAAAAACACTATGGATGCTCCAGACCGCCAGACAGCGTCTATTAGAGGCAGGCTTCCTTTAAAGACCTGGTGTTAAATTGCTAGGCCAAAAGTACAATGATCAACAGAAAAGAAGCCTTTGCCTTTGTCAATCATCTGCGATATTGCAGGCCCGGCTAGTATTGGTGTTTTTTAATTTCAGTGTACCTGAATCTCTGGTTTCTAGAAGAGGGAGGAGTTCATTAGAACCTTTTTTTCGATCAGTCCTTCATTCAGTTGCCCAAATTGGCAACTGCCCATTTTTTCCAATGATCGAGCCAGGGGATATGATGCCATTACAAGACTACTTGTTCGACCTGGGAAGAGTTAGAGACATCAACAGCCTTTTCAGGTTTCCATCTATGAGCAAAAGGTGCATATACCAACATGACTTTGATGGTTTAATGAGAGTGACACATAATTTCCTGAACAGTCTGGCACATGGAGGGCCTGCGAACCGCATCTTTGCTGAGGCCAGTTGAGGCAGTGGTACAGTCAATTCCAGGTGAAGTTGAAAATGATTCTATTACTACAATACAAGTTCTATACATATTATCCTGATATAGTGTAAGGACAGCCGGGCGGCTGATAAAGACAGCTACGGGCCAGTCACTGAATCGGGGATCAGAAATGCCCGACACATACTCTGCCGTGGCCCACAAGCGTCCTCAGCTCTGATCGACCCAAATGGCCCAGCTGCGACAACACATAAAATAGTTGTCTGTCTTGAAATGATCTACATTGTTAAAACAAAAACACACATTTTCTGCACTTACTCTTTATGCTCAAAACTGTGCCTTGAGCTCCGAATTTCAAACAGGGAAGTAAACTATCTAACAACCTCACGGCCGGGCCCTTTCTGGTGTGTGTCCTCTTCACTGACTAACCATTGAAAAACTTTGACCTAATTGCGTCCTATAAATGAGGTCAGCAAATAGTCTCGCCGCGAAAGTTTCAGCGACTGCGATCCTGACGGCGATGAAGAACGGATTCAAGGCCAAAGTCCCAGGACTAGTAGATAAAAATGTGTATTCTGGGTGATTTGTCCTAGAATTGACGTCGTGTAACTCAACATGACAGCGAAGGTTAGCAAAGATTATCCTCGCCACAACCATTTTCTTTCACATTTTCGGTTGCAGGGGCTTAACTGTCTCCCTAACGGCCTCTGTGAAACAAGTGACCCGAGTTTTGCTTACTACGGTCGGGAACGATCAGCACTTCAGATCGTGAGCACCATCCCTGAGCGAGAGACAATTAATAAGCGGCTTAGATGTCCAAATTGTTTGTGGCTTTCAGTCGATCCACTGAGTGTTATTCGCACCAGCTTGTGACAGACGCGGGCTAAGTTAATTCGTTTATGATTCCTAAATGAAAAAAGAGTAATCTGCTTTGTGGGAGACATCCCAGATGTTTATGTTGTATAATGGAATTAGCCGCGGCAACACCATGATTCATACAGAAATTGTCAAAGCAGCTCCATCTTTTGGCCTCAATAAAAAAACTTGGCTATAGACCTAGGCCTATATATATGTGGGGAGTAGGGGGGGGGGGGGNTGACAGGCGCCAGCCAGGGGAACCGCGGCGACCGGTATATAGGCGTTATAGGCCCGGGCCTAGTCGACTGAAAAAGAACCACAGAGCGAAACATCTAGAAAATTCATCCAACCGAGAATCTACCCAGTCTGTACCAGCAATATTGCCAATCGCCATTTGGACGATTGAGCCATCGCTTATACAGCTACGTGCAGAAAATCTGGGCGGTGTGAGTTAATGTAAGCATAAATGAAGAATATAGTACGCCGATCAAGCAATGAGTTTTTTTACCCAATTTACCGGCACGTCTCTCGTCAGCCTAGATCAACGAAAATCTCGACACCAAATCACTAGTGGTAAAATTACTCTATCGCAAACTGCGTGAGTTGAAACAAGCACATATTGTAGCAAGACATATGTTCACTTGTCGGGTTTTAAAAGTACTTACTTGTGATAAGCATGGGTATATCCAGCGGACACCCAGCACTTCTAATCAGCATCCAACAATTTTTTTGAAATTCTTTTTTGTCACATTGGCGTTTTCCCGTTGCTCCCATCTTGTTCGATTCTATAGCCCAACAACAAGTTGGGAAGTTCACCCCTGTAGCCAATATCTTACACGACTGATTAACTCCAATCTGGCATTTATGGTTGGAAGGCCAGCTCTCTTTTATTCGATAATTGCTCTCGTCTCATATAAGATCGCATCTACCCTGACTGGGCTGTGCTGTTCAAAATAAAAGTTGTAACATATTTGAACATAAACCAATAGAATTTCTGAGATTTTCGTGAAATGGTGATCATGTTTAGGTTTTGAATCGCCAAAATCGCCCAGCTGCAACCGAAGTTACGACAATCTATTCTTTCCGAATGCACCAATTCACTCTGAGTTTGACTGTGTTCACACGTGATCTGTAATAAGCCTAGACAAAAGAGTATGCTTGGCAGTTAACAAAGGAGCTAGATATTATCACACGCTCAGAACCCCCTACTGGTAAAGTCACTGAACGGGAAAACGCTGTCATGAGTTTTCAGAGTAAACATAAAACATTAGCCGGTGGATATTGTCACTGACAAGTTAATATAATTGTCACATATCAGAAACAAACAAACAAACAAGGGTACCAAAAACCGACCTCGTTTCTCTTGAAATCATTGAGTGATTAACTCTCACTAATAAGTCTGGGTAGAGAATTCCACAGCCGCGCACCATAAACACGAAGATAAATTAGCCCGGCCACACCAGTAGTATGAGCATGACTGACACGAGGGGGACTTCAAATGGTTAATATGCATACTTTCAACAAAGCTTTAAAACTTGTCATGGGACGCAGATATCTTGAAAGCCCTGCGTCTAAAAGTGGTGAATTACCGGCTACCCGTTTTGCTTCATTTAGAGATGACTTTATTAAGTCGAAGTCAACTCTAATTGGTAATTCCTACTGGCGCGACGTATTTGGAAGTATGACATCCTTCTACAAGAAAATAATTGTTGCGAGTAAAGAGGACTTTTTGAATCACCCTTTGCGGTTTAATAGCAACTTGGCGATCGCAGGCACAAGTGTTTTTGTAAAAGGCTAAAGATTATCAAAGACATGTATACCTCTGATGGCGATTTCGTTAGTTTGAACAATATAATAAATGGGGTCGATGTAAAAATCGACTTTGTAGAATATATTGGTGTTGTTTCAAAAAAATCTATTTCAAAGTTAATTTAAAAGTGTTAATGTCTATTCTCCTTGCACGCTTTTAGCAATTACTCACTTACGGAAAGATTTGAAGGGTTGTAGACATATTTGTTCAGTCTTTAACGACGTTAAGAAACCTTCTAAGTCAGAGTGTAAATGGGAAATAGAATTAGGAGATAATTTAGATTGGAAGAAAATATACGAATTGCCTTATGAAATTACAAAGGATACCAACATTAGATGGTTCCAATTTAGAATATTACACAGGATTATTGCAACAAATACTTTTTTATTCAAAATCCGTGTTCGGGGTTGTAACATATTTCCTCTCTTCCCATGCGCAGAAAGCAGTCACATAACAGTCAAATTATTACGTTGAAGGTGGCTCTCTTGAAATGGGAGGAATCAATCTCCAACAAAAGTCGGATTCATGGGCACCCCACCCCCGTGGCTGCCGCAAAAAATAAAACAGCAAGAGCGTGAGGAAATTCACATTATACGGCTGAAACAAGATTTAACAATGTGTGCAGCTTTAGTTTATGTGTGCGTGGGGGGGGGGGGGGNCCTGATTGCAAGTGTCCGATTCAGACAACCGGCGCAATCGCCGTTCGACGTAACTATGGCTAAGTAATGGCGCTCCCGATCGATGTGTGCGTGATATCCTAGCGACCGGCACTGGCGCTGCGCACTACAACTCCGTTTCCGTCGCCTTCTCCTCTGTACAATGAAGAAAATTATTTCATTTTTTCTGAGTAACGATAAAGAAACAGAAGCTATTGGTAAGATGAAAATTTTAATGCAAGCCTTAGGAAATCACTCAGAAACTCATAATTCTCTCTTTGTCAAGCATTAAAATTAAGACGATTCCCAAAGCAATCACGTCATTTCTTGATGCCCAAACGTAAATCGGATTTGGTCCTTTGGGCAACTAAAGACTATTTAAAACAAAACAACTTTTGTTACGAATTGATTGCACTAATTATAAAACGTTTAATAAGCATTACAGAAAGAAACAGGTTTCGCGCGCAAACGATGTGGACCTTGAACAAGTATGTCTCTTAGTATTGTATTTTAAGTGAAAGCTTAGTGGTGCAGTAGTAAAGCGCGTGCGCTCAGTCAGACGGGTTGTGAGTTCAGATCCCAGTTATTTAAATCACTTTCAGACGTACCCGTTCTTAGTGTTGTTTTTTCTTCTTCTTTGATAATACTTCAAGAATCGAGGAAAATGCTTGTTTTTAGAGACAAAGATAAAATTTTCTCATGGACGGCATGGACTTCCCCCATTCGGTGCTATGCGCCTCTACAATCGTGCTTTGCGCGATTCGTTATAAGACAAAATTTCGGCCCCCCTTATGATATCCTAGATCCGCCACTGCTTCACATAATTGAAAGCTGAAATTTGCAAACATGCTAGGCCTTTCCTTTGCCTGGAATCAAAGCTGGCCAGCCGCTGCGAACGCAGAATAGTGTAGAGAGAAAGCTCGCTTGACCCTGGTCATGCACGATTTTGTTAGGGGGGGCCTCAGATTTTGCAGGATAGTTCGCCTTATTGCCAAAGAACCCCATGAGAAACTTGTCAGGCAGACGGTGTGAAGGGGCTGTAAAGACCGGGCCGCTGGCCGCAGACATGCGGTGGGACGAAGACCTTCCGCCCGTAAATCCTCCCGCCCAGCCAAACGGCACACGATGGGTTTGCAAACCTCAATTATTACCTGTCACAGATTGTGTCAATACAGTTTAATTAATCCTTCTATAGCGTACCTGTAAATGATATGTGGTTTACGGCTGTACACGTTGTAGGAAACGTCTACTTCATAAGTTGTTTCTAGACTGACTGTTGGAACTGGCAACTGTGATCACTCTATAAGATTATAAACCGAGCCATGGTTGATAGATGAATCTGTGGCTGAGTAGACACAGAGACTGAGGAATACTTCGGAGGTGCGCCTTGACTAGTCTGTTGAAGAGCGCGAATAGTACATGGTGGTCGAAAGTCTGAGTTGAACTATGAAAGCAACTGAATGTGTGACTATCAATGGAATATAGAGTCTTATACTTGAGACACAAAAATGAACGAATGAAGTAAGATAAGGACGAACACAGTCTAAACAATTCTAAGGACAGGAAATATAGCCAATCATGTTCTCCATGGAAAAGAATTGAGCAACAGCTCATAAGTTAGGTATTAGAATGACTAGCCACTACATAAATGCAAACACTATGGCACGCAAGAAAACTGCGAGATCCTCTCCATGAGCAAAGAGCCAAGAAACTGAGTACCACCGTGTAATGAATCGTTGCCGTAATTGATATTCAGGCAGTCAGCAGGGGACTGATTAGTCAAAGAAAGTAGAAAATACAAATAAATGTTTTGGAAAGAACATGAGTAAATAAATTATGCATGTGAAAAGTAATAATTGTGTAACAACAAGGAGAAAACCGGTCGCCTGTGCATCAGTTGCTAACGCCGGGTTGATCGTTGACTGTAGGGTCGTGATTGTTACGGTTATACAGACAATACCAGAACATCTGGGACAGGAGCCAAATGTTGCAACTGGGATGGCCATTGCGTAGGAGCCAGTCGCAGACGCGCCTCGTTTCAAGGTTTCAAAATAAATGCCCTCTTTAATTAGGTTGGTTAGAAGATCTGGTGGGTTACTATCCGTTGGGCAGTGCGGATCCATTTGGCTCGGGCTGTCATGGCAGGAATTTCAGTTACACTGGTTTGGAAGAAATACAGTTTTCTTTTTGGAGCTGTATCTGGTGCAGTACACTCTGACTGTCTGACCAAATGAATACACTGCGGCGGACTGTATCTGGTGCAGTACACTCTGACTGTCTGACCAAATGAATACACTGCGAGGACATCTGCTAGTGAGGATATTGTATACTGTATTGAGGGTGAGTAGCTTCAACTGCGGCAATTTTCGCTCACATTTGAGCTGAGGGGATGCTTTACACTTATTCTACCGAATTTCTCTGTAAAGTCCAAAATTGAAACCAATGTAATGATCTTCCCACCATACACAATCGATGTTTGCATATTTTTATCGATTAGAAAATTCTCATTTGCAAATTTCGGATAGGTGGAGTAATTAGTTTATCTCATTTTTCGTAAATCTTATTGAATCCTGAATTTTACTGAAGAATATAGTTGTTCCAAACGGCACCAAAGGTCCACTACATAAAGATGTAAAATGTTTGATAAATGCCAAGTGGTAACAACATGTAGTTGTTATTTGTCCTATGTTAAATACACGACACTTGTCGTTGTTAGCTATCTTTACTCCATTCCGTTCGTATCCTCGGAACAAAGTTCGACATTCAACAGAATATTGGTAAAGTGACTGACCAAGAGACATGATTAAAAGACACACAATATTTCGAAACATACTTGTTCCATTCTCAAATGGAAATAAAATGACGCAATAATACCAACACAGAGCAAAAGCTATTAACAAACAGAATGGGACACGGCAGGTGTGAAATACTGCAAAGAATGACAAATGGAGGGGGTGACAGGAAAGTCACGCAAACAAGTGTATCGTGCAGCGCGACCCTGTTTGCCGCTCATTTTAAATGCAATCAAAAGGGACTACAACCCTTTCAATCGCAGCACATCGTGCCCTACGTACCGAATTGAAGTGTTTTCCACAATTTCCTGACTGGTGATTTTACGTTCATGAAATTTCAAAAAATGTTCTTGGATGGCGCCATTTTGAAGATGCGTAAATAACCGACGGGAAAGACACAAACCCTTTGACCAATGAAACATTTGAACGAAGACATTAGTTTGGAGAGCATACAAACTTATAAACAAAAGTACACTGGGCAGCGGGGCTGACTTTCGCTTTAGAAATGTAAGTTATTTTTCATGACGAAGTTGGAGGACTTCCTATTCTGATAATAAATAATGTCATCTAGGTAATCATCGGGCTTACAAATTTTAACATTATCCCTGATGATTTTCTTAATGGCGTTTTCGTCCTGGAGTTAATTATTAGACGTAAAATTTTTGTAATAAATTACAATGAAGTGATACGTGCTATAGATTGATCTCGCTGGTTCCCTAGCGTGCCTAGTCAGCACTCAGGTATCACGCAGTGGCACGCGCTTTAGCATTGGTTGATGTAACCTCAGCAGTTATTGGTTACCTTTACAAAACCGTGAAAAAATGGCGGACTGTGAACGATTTTTAGCCTTGTCATGCAAGTGGCGTCGCAGCAAATATTTCGTTTCTGCAGTGATGTTTAATAGCCGTGTGCTTGAAGCACATACATGTGCAATGAACACATATCTGGCCGATTTAACTGGTGTGTTATTCATACTGTATGAATACAGGACACTATCGTAAACAAAGTCATAGACAGTAGAAAGATGTAATCCGAAAAAGCGCAACCACTATTTCCAGGATTCACATTTCCTGAACATAAATCTTAAGCACCGATTTGTCTCTACAACAGACCACATTTTACACTTCAGTCCACCAGTCATGCCAATTTGTTTGCGTAAAGCGCTGCCTGTTGAGAATTCGACTAGCCAATCAGAAACGCCGGTGTAAAAAACTTTCCGAGAAAAATTCAGTGATACCTGCGTGCTGTCGATCCTTCCGCACTGCTTGTTTCATATCCGTTCTTTTGTAGTTGTGGGCGTGCCGTAGCTTAGTAGTAGCCTGAGCTCTTGCCTATTTTTCATCGTTGGTGCAAATCCATCGCAAAGTTGTTTTCGAATTTCTCGCCAATTCCTTAAGTCACTCAGTGAAAAAACTAATTTGGTTATTAATTCCGAGAAAATGTGAAAGAAGTGAGGCATAAAGACTCTTAACAAGTGAAATATAACATACCTGTATTATGGGAAACGGGGAGCATTCTGAAAAGTGACAAGTTTAACTATTCTAAAGGTGTTTTGAACACTGAGCCTGATCAAGAAAAGCCGTAACGATAATGATGAGAATTTCAACAGACTCAATAAAGTTCTAGTGATGTTAAATAAGGAAACTGATGTGAACGAAAACAATCGCGCAACAAATAAAGTTTCAGAATAATTTAAACTCCTGGACATGCTGGAGGTATAACGCGAACTATTCAAGAGTAAAATGCTCTGAATCAGAGTTGAAATTTTACTGAAACTAGGTTGCTCTGGTTCACTAAAAAGAATCAATAGCCCCAAACTTGATACTGAACTTGTTATCTTGAAGCCAATAGTTCAAACGGATTGTAGAAAGGAACCTTGCAAAGTAGTTTTATATTGGTAAACAGACCAGACCGAATGTACATTTCAGAGGCATTAACGATCAAACCATGTCCAACCTCAATGACATGCTTACTTGTAAACATGGTGGTATCTGCTACCCAGCGTCATCGTCAGCCAGGAGTCCATCTTTATCGTGGGTTTCGACCTTAACCAAACAATTGACCATTTATGAACTGACTTAAGACCTTTTTACGGGCAACGGATTTCCGAGCTTACAATGTGACGGTCGCAAACAATTGATTTCACACAAAGGTATTCCGGTCATATTCATCTTGAGCTCGCTGAGTTTGAAAGGACTCTAAACACCGTTTTGCAATTTTAACCAACCCTCGGATTTGATGTCACATGCTAATGAATTATATGGCATCGCATTTGAATGATAAAAGCAATTAATTCAACTAAAACTCGTACTCTCCGCGACACAGATTGGATATTGTTTCTTGTCGCCTGGTCTTTCCCTACAGTTTTGTAATTCTTCTATAGAGTAGGTCACGCTTGCGCGTTTAGCAGACATTCGGAAAGGAGTTCTCAAAATTTGCTCCAAACTTTGAAAGTTGTTGACGTTTTAGAAAACTAGATGGGAATGCAGTTTTTAATATCTGGTCACAGGTCAAAACCGGGTTTGGTATCCTCTTAAATGTTCGGCTATTTGACGAATGTTAAGGGCGACAAACATCAAACGAGTTAATCCTTGAACTGGTTCAAAATCGTCTCGTATAACTCGTCAGAACAACTGTAATGTCTGTAGCTCCAGTAATAACGACATCTAGGATTCCAATGGAGTGTCGATCAGACAATGCCGGATTATCGCGACTGGGTCGATTGCTTGAGAGTTGGAGACGCTAAAACAGCAAGAACAATGCTAAGCACAGCGACTGGTTCAACCAAAGATTTGATGATAAACGGAAGATTTTCAGGGGGCCTACAAATTGACAAATGGTTGATGTTTGTGGAAAATACGTGTGATGACAAAATCTCAAGGAAAACGTTCCCAGACTCCTTTAAGCAGCCTCTGACTATCGCTATTCTTTCGAAATCTACAGCAATGGTACAACTTGTGTTAGAGTCAGGTGTTGACGTATAGAAGAAAGAGGCAAATGAAAACAACATAATACATGTACATGTCCTTGTTCACTTAACAAATGCTGAGCCTATACTTGAGCATGTTTGCGGCGAAATTTATACCCTGATATCGGAGCACTTAGGCAACTCTGAAAATATTATGTTAAAAATTTTACTTCTTGCTGAAAACGGAACGAAACTACGACCACTAGAGTTGTCGAGTCAAGTTGGATGCACACATATCTTTCAACTGATTTTTAACACAGATAGTGTGTACAGAGTAACTCGGTGCAAAGGGCTGCTCACACAACACCTATATAAGGTAACAGACTACAATGGTTCTCGAGCGACAAGGAGGCACGTGTCCCCCCTAAAAATGCTAAGGTTGACAAATTATGAAAATCTGAATGAACAAAATTTCCAAACATTTAAAAACAATCTAAAGCCCTTGTCTTTGATTTTTATTAAAAGTATGCGCTGGATGTCTGTGGTATGGTTTGGATACCACTTTCTATGCTTGGTCAGTCATCTATTTTATACACAGTACTACGTGGAACTGACCACGAACTAAACATCATTTTGCCCCGACGATGGATTTGAAACAGCGAATAAAACTTCAATGGATTTTTTCATGGCTTCAAGGTTTTATTTTTTTCTTCTAGGTACTTTCACCGGTGTAGTTGGAGAAGCGATGAGACTTTACATTTATCTAAAACATGGCAAAACTGGAAAGTTGATAATGTTGTGAACAACTGTCATTCCGATTTTTTTGACTGGCTTTTCTGTCATAATTCGCCGCATGTTGACAGTATTTGCTGCAAAATTCTGCAGTTTACTAGGATTAATTCTTACGGTTTTCACATTTGTCTTCAGCTTGTCAGATATACCTAATTTTGACGCTTTTGGCAAAAGTATTTATTTTACATTTCTCATTATTCTCAACATGAATGCAGATGTTGCAGCCAACGGGAGCAATGGAGGCGTGGTTAATATATTTCACGTTTTATTCGTCGTCATTGAGGTTATCCTGATGCTAAACTTCATCTTTGCACTGATGTCCGATTCGGTGTCGAGGATGACAGGACACAAACAGTTCATTGGAGTGTTGTACAGTCTTGACGTGAGCCATGATTGCAAGATGTATCTCACGACTGTACTCGTAGTAAGGCGACTGTTTAGGAGGCTCTTGGATCGTGGATATAAGGTTGTGAATGGTAGGCGGTATGTTGCTATAGTGGATTTTAATGTCGGCGAACCTGTTGTAGCCGAATATTCAAAGGAAAATCCAGTGTGATTTTGTGCTACCTGGTGTTATAAATAGGTTTGTATTGAATAAGATATCCTGCGTAAAGTCAGACTGTCACAGTACTGCCCACGGTGAGATACAGAATCCCGGGGACGCGTTCCGTAGACCCAAGATATTATTCAAGCACTTAGAAGCGAAAAATCGTCATTTATGGAACATAATTCAACATTCATACATCAGCGGCCGCCATTTTGATAGGTGGCTCTCGTAAGATCTCGTCGAGTATTGGCGCGAAATACTCGCTTTTTAGTCGCGTGTTTTTGAGTGGTATTGCTTTTTGGCGAGACACTCAGACATACGGAAATCAGCCTCGGCTTATCGTAGTCCTAAAACTTTAGCAACATCATTAGTGTTTTGGCTGGAAAAAAGACGAAAACAGCCGGTATTTCGCGGATGGAGTACGGTTACAATCGGTTTCGCCACGATTGCTCCCAGTTTCCAGCACCATAGCTCAAGATCATGTCAATGCCTTAGACAATGAGTTAGTTGCCAAGACTTATCTTCATATTTAAATAAAACTGTTTTCGAAATAAAAGTTACGTTTATATTTTCCAGAGGGTTCAAATCATTAGCTCCTTCGATATGTACAGAAAATGCGTTCTTTCTATATCACGACGCATTCTAATAAACAACAGTGCATTTCAATCTTTCTAAAGATGGGGCTGCAAAGTCACCAACAGATACGACGAAACAACTAACGTGACACCTCCGTGCTCTTGACAGTGACACAAAATTTTGTAATTTTCCCTGTTCTGACTTTTATGGTATCTCGTTCTCAATGAGACCATCATAAACACATTTGGGACTATAACAGCATTTTTTAATTTTCGTTATGAAAGTTTGTGACTAGTGTACACCGTATTTGAATAGATTAGATTTTTGGAATTTTGAAAATTGGAAACATATGTGACTTTTACAACCTGAAACGTTTGTTTAACGTTGCAATAATATGTTGCTCATTAATTCTGCTGGGTGTGCAATATAATTGGGTCAGTTACCGAACCACCAGGCAGCAGTTGGATTTTGAGGTAAGCCAAGTGTCATCGTATCATCGTACGATTTTTGAAATGCGAATATCGGTCATATCGGTGTTACAAGTATGACTTAGAACTGCGCTTGTGGACATTCTCATTGTTTTTCATGACTAACTTTGATATAGCTTGTACCAACTTCTGTTTTCGGTTTTCATTTGTGCTAAAACGTCTTCGTTTAAACAATTTCTTAAATGCTCGACTGAATGTGGGGTGTCGGAAATGATAAATTATTGGATTTACAAAAGAGTTGACTGTCAAAAGTATAAAGGCTAACAGCCTGAATAAGTCTGTAGTTGGAGAGGATAGGTCGGGGCGAACTGTTTCTATAATAGACAATAGCGTCAACGGCAACGCACAAATACTTAACATGCCCACCACTAAACCAAACGTCTTAATTACCGGTAGATGTCGTCGCAATCTGGCGACCGATAGTGCTGACGCGCGCGATCTGCGGTCGATCGCTTTGTACGCAATAAGAAACAGTCTAACATATATGCCAATGAAGCAACTCGTAAACGCAAGTCCAAACACACAAGTAAATATAACGTATTCCCCCGTGTACACTTTCAAATAAGCACATTCAATGGAAGGACGCCAGCGGTTGACGCCAAACATAGGAAGCAATCCAACCGTCAAACTGTAGATCCAAATGCATGTACAGGCAGTGAAAACTTTTTGCGAAGTCTTTGCGTAAGCATACGTTAGTGGTTTGTTGAGCGACAAGTATCTGTCCATAGTTATGCACATGACAAACAGAAATGAGGCGGTCAACGAAATATATGCCAAGGAGTAACGAAGCAAACACAATACCATGATTTGTTTCAGTTCTGGGCGACTATGAAGTACAACTTGAAGTGGTAGTGCAACGGCGCCTACCATTAAGTCCGCCAAACATAAGTTTACAACGAATATATTACACGTCGTTCGAAGTTCTTTAAATTTGGAGAACGCTGTGATGACAAGGATGTTTCCAAAGAGTATGGCAATAGACACGATGCTCAAAAGCACGACTTGAAGAATTGTTAGGGACGAAGTCTCGGTAAGTTCATTTGTAGTTTCGTTAGAACCCGTCATCGCCTTTTCTTTCCCTTAAATAAGAAAATTACTTTAGCATACAATAAACATAGAGGCCTATCAACATTCACATTGCGAACCCTGGTACATTGATGGTGTAACGGTAGGACATCTATTGTCTCGTTTGAGTAACTCACTCACTGTTACACGTATAGTCTTATAGTGAGCGCGCTTCCGCTCTGAATAGTAATTTGTGTGTCAGTGGCTTTTGAATGGCTGCGTCTTCCCTGAACCCAATTTGAGCTCGAGGCGGCGGGATTTTGAACGTCATCGTGCCACGTGGTTTGATACATCATCATGTTTTACGGAAGTTTGCTCCGACTGTACCTATGTTACCGTACTGTACTTGATGTTGGGAAACTCAAGAGTGCAAGTCCGTTGTGACTTAGAGATGTAAACTAATAAACCCGTACAACTCGACGTTTCTGTTTTCCGAGCAAGACAATATTCGTGCAAGGCGTGGCAACCATTTCAGAAGGTAGTGCAGACATGATGGGGGACCCACGGGGTGATATTGTGCCATGCCCCTTCCTTTGTCCTCCCCTTCAATCCTGCGTTTGCCCCCCGAAGTGACCCCATGTCATTTAAACCCTCCCCGGTCGCTACCATTTTTTGTTTGCCCCCTCCTTTAGAATGGCTTTGCCTGGCTTTACAGTCTATACATAAGTATTATACATTTTACAAAAAGGTCGCAAGTACAAAATGTTCAGCCACTGCACTGTTATTCCTTAATATTTTACCTAAAACATCGGTGGAACTTCAAAACTGCTGTGTGAAACTTTTAGTTCCATTTTCTATTCCTAAAACGTTGATGTCTTTAAAGGAACATCTCCTCCTTCACCATCATACTGCGGGTTCCAACTTATCACAATTTCTTAAGTGCTGATATTTCTTGCTCTGAGCATCTAGCCATCTGGACATATCTACGGTATATTTTACTGTGTATTGTTCATTTATCTAAGACCTATTCCCGGCGTTAGACTGACAGACGAGAAAACTCTTGTCAAGTTCGTAAGGCTGGAAACTAATTTTCTAACTGGATACAAGCTTACTTCCCAGGAATAAAGCCTGGACGGCAAATATCCTTGTGTGGAAACCTCCCTGTACAGTCACCAGGCGATATAAAAGTAGTGAGTGGCATAATAAAAATGAAGAATTACTAAATATAGGCCTACACGTGTCAAAGTTTTCATGGTGAATAAACCATAACAGAAGACGAAATTAACAAATTAATGATAAAACAACCGTGTTGCTAATATGCCTTACGACTGCTGTCGCCTTGCTGAGCACAACGATAGAATGGCATAACCTCCATACTCACCTTTTGTTGAGCCATGGACCTGATTATGAACAGCAAAGTTTTTGTAGAATACGCAACCTCACTAGCGCCGTAAGCAAAAGAGATTGCTATAGCAGTCTAAAGTGCGCCAATCACGTCAGACACCATAAGGAAACCTTGTGGCTGGGGTCCCCTTCTGAAGAGGAAAAGCACATCATTGGTATGCGTAAACATTTGGTAAAATTCAAAACAGAATTTGAACACACTAGCCCTTTGGTCGACGACTTGCGGCTTCGCCCTAGACCTCTTCGTAGTCAAGGATCCAGAACAAGTTACACTAAGTTATGTTTAGTGTATACGAGTGTTTAGTTGTGTGATGTTCAGGTACACCCAGCATTTTAGCTGGGCTGTAAGCTTGACAGCCTTGGGTAATTTCTAAATATGCAAATTAAGGCCGTAACTATGCAAAAATCTATTTTGTTTATAACTTTCTTGCCAAGCATTGCAGATTATTTTGGTGTTGTCACCTTAACATTGAGGAAGTTATCATTGAAAAATTCTACTAATGATTACAGCTGGTGTATTAGACACAACCGGTAAGCTATATTGACATTTGCACCCATGTTTGCGTGGTGAATTGATTATCGAAGTCAGATTGCAGGCTGATATAGTAAAGTCACAGTCAAGCAAAATTCTGATTACCTTTGAACGGATATAGGTATGATCAGGATCACGTGATCATGAAGAGACAATCATTTTGGCTCATTGTACTAATGTGCTTTCAAATGTGATTTATAAAGTAACTGTTGTTGGCAATTCAAACATTGTGTTTGAACGTTGACATTGTTGACTACATACTGTAATCATCCCCTTTAAACGAGATTAAGATCCACTTGGAGAAATCTTTTGGATCTCTAAAATGTCACATGGTCAGCTGGACCAGTTCTATTCATTTTCCTGTTTCACTAGATTTGTCATCAATAGAGTAACTTTATTCATAAGGGCACCTAGTGACAGTAATTACTGCTTCTCATCAGATCATATCTAAACAAAAGCTTTAAAGCATCCAGGATATGTTTTTATATTTTCTTCTTGGTCCATGAAAAAACAATAGAAACCATAAAGTCTGAATAGAGGAGGAAAATTCGATTATGTGGGTTATTAACCTTTCCAAATTTGTCAATAGCGATTTTGTTGTGGCACAATGCGGGCGCATGGATCACAACGAATGAGTTTACAACGGTACATCTTTATTACTTTCTTGTGAAACTTCCGAAGTTGAGCGATAACAAAAGCACCAAAAACGCAAACTGAAAGAGAGAAAAAATACATCATAAACAAATATAACGTAAGTAATTAAAGTCAGGTGTGTGTGCACAAAACAAGAAGTTTACAACTATCAAAATGACAATGTCACATGACCTTTGACCTTTCCACACAAACAAGAATACTGGGGAAACTAGAATATCATGCACGCACCCAACCTAAAGAAACGGGGTGTTCGACGAATTTTTTTGAGAATGTGGACCGTTACTAAAATTTCACGGGTGCATTCAGAGCTATTTGCCGATTTTTGGAAGTTCATCCCTTTTTAGTGGACCTTTGTCTCGTTTCTACTTTTGTTTGGAGTTTTTGAGTTTTTGTTTGTCTGAGTGCGCATGAATATATACAAATTCAAAACAAACGAATTCAGGCACAATAGATAACTAAATGAAACAGGAATGTGAACTGCAAATTCAAGGTCAGAAGGAAACACCCAAACCAAGGAGAGAAAATACGTCAAATACACTTAGGTAGCAAAGACCAAAAAGTAGAAGACGAAAAAAATGCAGTGCAAATACCAAAATACCAAACGAGAGTGCTTGGAGGAGCGACACTTGGCAAAATTATCTGACGATGGAGATGGCGACGACGATGATAATAATAGTGGGGATTAAGGTTTTGAATAGTCTCAAGTGGCCCAAACTGTCAACTAGACGCAATCTTCACATGACCACGTTTACTTTCAAAGTAATAAATAACGTCAACAACGTCTCTGTCAAAAAATATTTGATCTATACACTAGACAAGGCTATCGTAGTAGTTTGAGGTCCTCCACCCCATATGCAATTCCTCCGTCATTCAGTCAGGAATTCAGAAGGTCTAGTCATGATTTGAATCAACAACTGGAATTCTCTTCCAGCCTCTGTTAAGGAAAGCAACTCTTTTACGAGTATAAAAAATAATTTTAGAACTGTTTTTCATAATTTTGATAATTCAACACCCTTGACTCAATTCTCGCTTCCCTGCGATAACGAAATATCATTGTACAGATCAAGAGGCGGTCTTTTCCTCAACTCCAACAAGTTTAGGCATAACTTTAGCAATGTCTCTCCAAACTGTAAAGGTGGTGACCATCAATCTTATCCTCATATTTTCTTCATAAGTCCCCTCATCGAATATCTGAGAGACTCACTCTTTCGTGTATTCAATGAAAACCAATCAATTGTTAAAGCTCTAAATTCTTGTAATAATATCCCTACTAAAGTTACATTATTATTGAATGGTTGTCCTAAGCTTGACCTCGTTCTCAATGAATTCCTCCAAAGCAACGTTAAGAAATTTTTATGTACCGTTTATAAATATTGTTGCTTCTGATTTCCATACATGACTCTTTACATGTTTTGTTTTTATATATTCGTAATAGCAAATCTAAATATTGGAATACTTATATCACATACTACTTAAATGTATATTAGTTTCATTTATGAATTGTCTACACCCCAGATATAATGCTTCGCGATTTTTGGGTTTGTCATTATTTCATTGTATGTTCTGTGTATTCTTCAATAAATAGTGGGGATTATGAACAACTCGATAACATTCATATGACTAGCGAAGATGTCAGAAATCAGTAAGAAATAGGCTACTGTCTCGTTCAATAGCAGACCTGCCAAGGGGGTATAACAACTTCGCTGGAAGTTGGTGGAAAATTTGCTTGAGATTGGACAAATTTGCTCAGATTTTGCTTGAGGTTCCTGGCGATATCTTCACTAACTATCAAACTTTATACATCCTAAAATATAAGACTTAACTAGTCATATTACATTAATTAATAAAACATGTTATAAGCGTAGAAAACTAGGTTTTTGAAAATTTACGACAAAAAAATTCATTTTACGTGAGATAGCTTAAGGCTCGCGTGAGTGCAATTGCCGATATTTTCGCCATCCTCGACCAAAAGTAAAAAAAATTCAGAAAACTTCTATCACACGTGTAGTACGTACAACGGAACGTGCTGATTTGTAGCCGTGTACAACAAAAATTACGGACTCTATGAGCATTTGAATCTGAAATTGAAAACATCTTGGATCCAATCATGACGAAAAACAATAGGCTTCCAGGACTTCCGGAACTAGCTGGCGGTTGTGTGTAAATTTCGTGGAACTCTGACGAAAAATGCTACCTGTAGAGTGCGAACAAACAAAAACAACTTGATGGCAAAGCAACATACTTGGCGAAATGCAAGTAATAAAGTTAAAAACGTATACCGGTACTTACACCATGAACGTCGTTATATATTAAATCAGCTAACGACCAACACACCTCCACTGCATTGTGGGCAGATCATGGATAACGAATGTCAAGACTATAGCGGGAAACATATTTAAAGGCCTATGTCACGTGATCAACGAAAAAATCGCGGCCAGTATTCGGGGTAATTACAAACGCATACAACTATACCTAAACAATACTATACCATGCCAATACGAATGGTTGTGCCTGCAGGATCACCAATCCTTGAAATATTTATTGGAGAGTAATTTCCAGAATGACTTGTCAGCTAATTAGGCTTATACGCAGCACTAATCACAATAGAAGCTGTGCCTAAAAGAATGTGGATAGAAGGGGTTTTAATAAGGAGTCTCAGTTTAAAGGGCGTGTTCACGACATGATAATTTTTGGAGCAATAAAAGTACTTTTTTGAACGTCGCTTTGGATTAATGTTCTAGGTAATCCAAATGAGCAAGCCTAATCAAATTTGCCGTCGTACACGCGAATTTACTCACTAGGATACTGCCCACCAACCATGAAGTACGCCTCTTGCGGATTGCTTCTATCTACTTTCCAGTATTCAATGGCGTGTTTCACACATATATGGGACAATGTACAGTATAATGAAAACGTCTCGTGTAAACCTAAGTATCTCCTCTGCATAAGGAACACAGCAAATCAACGCTCAGCTAATCGTACCAATAGTGTAAGGTAAAACCAACATCATAAATCTATCTACAGGATTAACAAATATTCCCTCTCAACACTGCCATACGATACGACACCTTTCACTTAATTATAGGCCTAATGTTGATTGAATGAGTATTCAATGACATTTTTGTCATCATTACTCCGTTTGAAAAATCGTAATTCCGAAAACCTGTTGTGGTTGAATTTCCTTAAAAGGTTGTCCATGGAAACCCATATTATGTCTTGGGGAGACGGCCATTTCAACATTGCTTAAGATTCTCTCACAAAGCAGACCTTCATCTCTTAGCCACCAGTCTCCTTTGCTCCAACTTTCCACACAAACCAGCCCTTGTCGTACATTGCCGCTACAAAGCCGGTCTTAAGCTTCTCCAAGGTTTACAACATTCTTGGTGACACTTAGGCCTAAATTAACCACGATATTAGCTGCCTGTCCGCCCTCCAGTCTCTGGACCGCCGTCCATGAAGTGCTGCGCACAACGATTGAATTGTTTGTAGTGCAGTTTCACCATGCTATTCTGTGCTTTTGATACAAGCTTTTCGTTTCATTTCTGTTTCATCTGTGGAGACGCACAAGAATCTGGTGGCCATCTTTGATTGCATTCACCACTTGAAAAAGTCCACGAGGTCTTGGGTGATGTCATTTCGTTGACTAACCGCGTCGTCTTCTCTACGCTTGGTGTCTTACCTCGAGGGCACCATAGGCGCTCTAACAATGACTTGCGCACTTCAAAATAGTCCCATCGGGCTATCATGCCACACAAGGATTCATGACTGCCAATCACATGAAAGATGTATCAATTACGGTACTGACTTGTGGTGAGTCGGTAACGTTGTGATTATGATTTCGTAGCGGGTATTTGTCACGAGTAGACTAACACTGGTCGTAGTTCAATAAGTTTTACTTTATTGATCTGTTTGTGTACTAGCAGATAGCACTTGATTGACATGACCCATGAGGTCAGGACAGTGATGACATAATTTGTTTACAATAAAATAGCGGGAGGCATTCTTGAAAATTCCAGTATATTAATGATTAATATAGTCTGGAACATTCTAGAGCCTAGTATATGTTTGTAAAACGATTGCGTAGATTCCATAAAGTTTTAGAATGTGCTTGAACTAGTGAAAATTCCCAGAACACTGTAATAGACTATAAATACTCGGATTAGTGATCGTTAGCTGGAGTTGAAAGTCAGCTTAATATAGTTGAAGTTGAAGAGTCGAGATAAACTTGAAAAAAAAAAAACAGTGCAGGTGGCCTGATGTCATTTGCGGTGCATCAGAAATGCGCAGGCCTCATGGTTGGATGGTTGAGCCCACTGCACAAAACGCCTGAGCTAAAAACCCGAGAGCCCCTGGTCCTTCGTCAAGGAAGTTTTCAAGTCTTCCAAATGGAAGNAGTGATGACATAATTTGTTTACAATAAAATAGCGGGAAGCATTCTTGAAAATTCCAGTATGTTAATGATTAATATAGTCTGGAACATTATAGAGCCTAGTATATGTTTGTAAAACGATTGTGTAGATTCCATAAAGTTTTAGAATGTGCTTGAACTAGTGAAAAGTCCCAGAACACTGTAATAGACTATAAATACCCAAACTCGGATTAGTGATCGTTAGCTGGAGTTGAAAGTCAGCTTAATATAGTTGAAGTTGAAGAGTCGAGATAAACTTGAAAAAAAAAACAGTGCAGGTGGCCTGATGTCATTTGCGGTGCATCAGAAATGCGCAGGCCTCATGGTTGGATGGTTGAGCCCACTGCACAAAACGCCTGAGCTAAAAACCCGAGAGCCCCTGGTCCTTCGTCAAGGAAGTTTTCAAGTCTTCCAAATGGAAGTTTGTTAAGCTCATTAATGCAAGCATTAACACGACGAGAGTTGACTCTTGGTTTTTCAGGAATTTTATTGCTGCTTGGCTATCTGAAAGGATAGTAATTGGCCGATTGCCAAGCTTAGTGTTATATTGTTGTGCCAGTGTAGCAGCTCTATTAATTGCAGTGATCTCAGCCTGAAACACCGTGGCAAGATTGCCTAGCGATACCCTTTTTTCTGCATCTGCAACAGGAAGGCTTGGAAACTAGAATTCCAGCACCTGTCTGGCTATTTTCCAGTTTAGAGCCATCCGTATAACAAAGCACCTCAGTTTTGTGTTCTTCGGTAGGTCACCAATCACCAATTTCCGTGAAGAAATTGTTTGTATGATTTAAAGCTGTGATCTGGATATCACTAGGCACATAGTTGCCCAGTTTTGGCCAGTTAAAGTTGAAGATACAGTTACAGAATGGGTTGTTACAGCGTTAGTCAGACATAAAGACAGTAGGTTATTTAATCAACGAGTGTAACAGTTGCTGGAAGGGTCTCAGAAATTCACCACAAGTCAAGGCTTCGCAGCACTGGCTAGAGGCATAGAACAGACATTACGTCGAACGTTTTGTTTGAGAAGACTTGTGAACGTACGGTCAAAATTATTATAGTGATAAACACGAACCAGTCTTCAGTCTATCGTCACTGAAAGCTTATTAGCACCGGTCGGTAACAACCTGCGCCCATCCATCCACGGGGAAAACGTGACAGTACAAATGCAACCTTTAAAAACGAAGACGGTACCCAAAAATGCCTCAAGTCATCGAAGACAATAAGAAAACTGCAGTGTCGGAGCTGATCAGCATCTTTAAAATAAGCCACAAACGTTCAAAATGTGAATTTGTTGTTTTGTAGAGCATGGCCGATTTTCCAAGAACGACGTTGCTGACTACCGATTTCATTTTCAAAGTCTTTTTTTCTGCCACGCGAGATCGTTGCTACCACAAAGTTCATTCCTTTCATTGTTTGGATGCATGAGGTTGCGGCAATCTCGCAATTATTTCTAAGCAGCTTCTTAAGCAGTCGTTCCGTTCGTTTGTTTTGCGCTTTTATCTTTTCGGTTTCCAACTTTCAGCCTGCATCACTCGCATTAGAGCAGATTTCATGCAAATCCCTTCCCCTAACCTTTTCGATGTATAGAACTTTAATAACTTCCCAATCAGCCTACCGAGTGCATATTTTTTCGTCTGCTTGCATTTGAAGTAGAAAGCGTTGGCGAGTTTGCTGGTGACGTTGACTCTCATCGGTCGCTTTGATATTCGCTGGTTCCGTAGACTAGATGAGTTTCCATTGATTTCCCTTTTCGCAGTTTAGCAAGCCTTTTTGTACCTTTTTTCATTGCGTTCTTTTAGCTTGTCCATAGGAAGCGCCACCACCGGCACATTATAATACAATACGTGCACGCCCAGCTTCTGCAGAAACTGTGGGCACTTGGTCTTTCTTCTTCACGATTCTTCTGGATTTCGGCTCTTGACTTTGCCGTCCTGTAAAATCACAATTCCATGACTATATAATTTCAATTTGAAGAAATACTTACGTTACAAACTACAACACTTACGTTACCAAAAGTAACGTAGATATTTTACGCGGAACTGTGTTATCTATAACGCTGTTATGCAGCAACTGAACAGAACACGAGCAATGACATCATTCCAGTAAAACATTTTGTCTTAAGTGAAATTACCTTCTGATTAGTAATTCTTCGTTAAAAAGCCTGTGCAAATCATGCGTTTCTGGTCGTCTGCTGGATTAAGATGATAGGAAGACAGAATGGCTTAAAGCTGATATAGACATTAAATACGCAGTTTTAGATCACGTAATTATTGTAAGTAGTGTTACACATAAAGTCTGAAAATTAATTCCTTTTGCTATTTCTTGAATGGGTTTCATGTGACAGTGAAACCGTAAACAATCGAATTAAATTGAAACTTACCTGGAAAAATTAATCTGCTGAATAAAAAATACACATAACGTATACCATAAAATTTATACTGCCACTTTGTTAGCTAGTGTTGTTAATATCTTGATATGCGCTGTGCTGGCTGATAATATACCCTGAAAACTAAGCAGTAGTTAGATGTCTTGGTAAATTAACTGTGACGTTATAAGAATGCCTTCACAATGCCCAACAGGCTAATTGTAACGTAAAAACCCGCACTCTGGAGACACTTTAATTTTCTGCGGTGAAAACAAGAATACGGCATTGCTAGATTGTTAAGTTTAAAGAAATTGAGGACAACCATTTATTACTTGATTTGAAAACAGATATTAAATAAACAACTTGCCTAGTTTTCTGTAAATGTAACTTAATCTGTGAATTTTTATATTGACGACACATAATTTTGTGCCAAAGGAAGGTGCATTTCGGTCTTGATTTTGTGATCAACTTTCAGCTCGACGAACAGTGTGTCATAGCAACGTTGTGTGCTAAGCAATAATAAGATACTTAAGACTGTTTTATTTCACCACTATCTGTGCGACAAGGGTCCGCACAATTCTGTTATTATTTCCTCATTAATGAGAGTAGCTGTGGTGCCCGCGCCAGAAACAGATTGTACAACGCGTACACCAGAGTTAACCGCACTGAGCTTCTGAAACGGTCGCCAAATGATTTCATAGACTCGCCCGAGAGTACCTGCTGCAGATTCGCGGATACGCGCAACCTGCGTGGACGATATTTGACTTCAGCGCCATCTACACACCTACGGTAAACATGGGTGCGCGTACGGGAATTTCTGAAAGCGCGCGATGAAGTCCAGGGTATTCCATAGAAATAGGAACCCCGGTGAAAACAGACATCCCGTAGTCGAAAGCAGACTTCTGCACCTTCAAAAGAGCTAACCAGTCCGAAAAACAAGAAACCCAGACCTTAAAAACAGGAACCCCGGGGATCGGACAGGCCACCCGGGGACCGAAAAACCACTCCCGTACTTTCTGTCAAACATTGTTTGATGAAAAAAATAAATCTTCCTCATTTAAATAGTTGTTGTGATCTGTTGTTTTACTAATACATGAGAATTTTAGACAACTTATGACGGATTGGCGTTCTACGTTATTCTGCCGCCAAAATTGTCGTTCGTTCTGCTGCCAAAGTAGTGGTTCGATCTTTTGCGTCGGCTTTCGGCGCCATGAAATATTGCGTCACCTATTGGCCAGTTTCTTTTTCCCAATTCTTCCATCAACTGTTCTTCTTCCACGAGATTGCGTACATGTCGCAACAAATTAATCACCAATGAAACTCGAAAGTCGAAATATTATTGAGAGTATAGATAATGTCGAAATTCGCCCACAGACAAGTCGGGCGAGTTTTACCGATAAAAATCCAATAACAAAGTCGATATAATATAAGTTGCGTTTTATTATTGAGAGTTTTTAACAAACAAATGCAGAAAACAACTGGAAAGTACTTAAAGATGTTTAACTCAAAGTTTGAGGCCACTGACAACAGTCTCAAAAAATTTGAAAGATTGTCCGGGTTTCCTGTCCAATCCCTTGTCGGGATTCGTGTTTTTCGGGCTGGTTAGCTATTTGAAGGTGCGGGACTAAGGAGAGCCTTCTTTCCTGACACAGAGACGCCAAGAGACTTCACCATGGTAGTGACTGAGCTGAAAAACATCAACATCTCCAGCCGTTCACGTGACAGTCGTTCTCCAGGTCTGCATACTTCAAGTTCTTCCGCTCATGTGCCTCTTTCACCCTACTATCCCACGGAATGGTGATCTCGATAAAGTTTACCTGGTGGGAACTTTCCGAGTAGATGACCAAATCAGGGCGCTGGGTAGTCTGGACAATGTGCTGTCGGAAGGATGACTGGTGACCGGCAAAATCAGCCACCACTTTTCAGTCTTTGGTTGTGTGCAGGATGCCTTTCTGTGCTGGAGTCTTCATCTTACTTGCCTCTTCTCTACTTCTTCTGAAACTGATGAATTCGATCCGGTGGCTTTTCGACTTTGGTTTATTCTAGACGTCTTCAACCATCACCCTTGTGAAAACTGTCAGTACCTGGTTGTGTCGGTAGGTGTGCCTTCCTTATGCCAAAGACGCTTTGGAAAATGATGGAATGTGCTCTAAAGTACGTCTGCGTCCACACTGGACACAGCTCTGGTTGTCAGTAATGCCCCAAGTAGCAATGCTGCTGGGTGTAGGCAGCATTTTATAAGCAGAACTGATAAGGAATCTTGCTTAAATAGAATGACTTACAACGTTTTTTTTATTCATAGAGTTTATTCGAAAGAGAGGACGAAAAGTCCCGGTCGAGTGGTGTGTGCACTGCCATACACAAGCCAATGAAAACTGTCCTTTGCCTCCTTTTATGACTCTGGATGGCTTGACTAAGGGTTCGAAACTTTTGCGTGAATGCACTATCTCTATGAACCAGGATCTGAAATCATGTTTAAAAGTCCATTTGTACTAATAGTATGGAAATTGTATTACTCTTAATGACGTCACCAAGATCGTACACCGAGTTATTCATATGCGTGGCCTTCACCCTTGATCATCCTCACACCTGTGTCTACCAAGTTTTCACTACAGCGTCAACAAACTTTAAAGACCTGAGTTGATTGCTTAGAATATTTCATCCACAAATCGACCTAATTAAAACAGCACATTAAGTGAAATATAAACTCAAAGTGTGCATGAAATATACGTCTTCACAAGACAGGTTACCCAAGGTTTCCTCTAGTGATCACCCTCAAGTCATATCAGTTGCGACTGTTGGCACATTCAAAACGGTGTTCGTGAGCCATGTGTTTTTGCACAGTGTGTTGAAAGACTCAGGTTTAAATCTAGTACAAGTTGTAACCATAGTTACCGAGTCAATCGCGACACTTCATCACTGGTAGTAATATCATTTCTTTTTAAAATGTGATATGTAGAAATTTGTCTAGAGTGGAAAATCAAAATGGCTAAACATTTGAGAAAAGTATAAATTAAATAACTTGAAATGAAAGGGTTCTTTCCATCTCCGCAAAATATTCCTGTTGCTATTTCTAAACTCTTCATGTACTTCCATTGTCACAGTTATCACTCACAGTAAGACACATCATCTGTATTAATAACAAACACAAAACTGTTGTCTTTCAACTTTTAGTTCTTTGTTTGTCGGTATTTGGTAATTGTGTTATCCTTGTGAATATCACTTTCAGGTAAAGAGTTGTTACTGTACATGCGCGTCTAATCTAAATGTAACTATGATACTTCGCTCGCATATATCCAATGTTCTGATTTGACTTCTATTTTCTGTCATACCCAAGAACTTGGAACTTGCGTGTACTTACCATCAGTTGTCACAAATAGGTCCGTCTCTATGGGATTATAAAGGGCCATCTAATTCTAAATGATCTCAGAAAACACGTTCTTTGTACCTAATTTGTAATTTAGTTCAGTAAATTCGTGGAATGGCTTTAGTTAGTCAATACTGTTATTAATTGATAGACTACAGTTCATGGCCGATTGGCAAAGAACGCAAGAAAAATAGCGTCAGGCCTCACGTGCGAAGAGTTACTGTGGCCTTAAAATCGAATACAATCTTATAGCCATGACCCACTAAGCTTATAGTCTTATATTCCGGATCGTTGCATTTTCAGTGCAGCTCCTTTAGATTGCATTATTTCGCCTACATCTTATGGTAGGGCCTTGTATGAGTACCGGTAATTATGCGGTACGCTAAATCTTCACTGTCTTTCTTCCACACTTTTAATTGAATCTTCCGGAAATGCTAAGTGCTTTTTGCAGTCTATTCTAGATTTTCGCATTGTGAAATCGCAAGTATTTTTAACCTCGTTACGACATAAGTCATACGGTCAAATGAGTAGAGTTCTTGAAACCTCTGGTGATCAACAAACACTTGGTACTAATTGATTGTTTGGGGTACACGAGACTGAAGAACAACTTGTGAATGAAGAAAAACCAGAAAACACAACTTAACTGACAAATCATATTAAAATAATAAAAATCGAATGTCACTGCCAGAGACAGCCCAAAGAGTTTCATGGACCACTTCCGGCTGGTGAATTTTGAATAAATATAGCCACCGTTTTATATTTAATATTGCAACTGAATTCAGGGCTTAGGCTTGTATAACATAATTCACTTGCAATTAAGCTAATCAGTTTAAATATCGATATCTTTATTCAACAGTCACATCAATCACAGGTCAGTGCCTTCCAGTGAGAGTGGTGCTTACTTTAACACAGAAAACAGACTAAATTGACGTTCTTCAGAGTGTTTTTTTGCCACTGGAAAAAGATTCAACCTGCTCACCAGGTATTTTTACGGTTTTCAATGCCAAAGCATTTTTCTTTTAGTTTCAAATTTCAAAAAAAAACGATCTGTCAACTTCTCGTGACATTATTTATTTCTTTAAAATTGCGTCGATCGACATGTCTTCTATAACCCAGTTCTCTAACATATACTCAAAGACAGCGTCAGTTTGCTAAGAGTGCGTCTAACAATTCTATCCCAATGACCGTTTGAGTACTATGAGTCCATCAAACGTTTCACACTGGCGCTTCCAAGAACCTGCTCCGAATTTTCTAACTCAAACATGTTGATCACTGATCACATTGTTGTTTTGTCCCCAAGATCTGATTAGACAAGAAGTGCGAACCACTTGATCCTGATTGTCCGTGTCATCATGAAGCATATCCTTGGTACAAAGCTGTATACTAAATATACAGCTTTGCGCCGATGTGGGTAAAAAACTAACCAGATAAAATGTGTCACAGAATTAGTGTCATTAAAAACTACACACTCATTTGATTAAATTTTCTGGTTTTGGAAAAATTGGCGTTCTACCGTTATTCATCTGTTAATGTTGTGGAGCGATCTTCTGCGTCGGCTTTCGGCGCCATGAAATATTGCATCACCTATTGGCCAGTTTCTTCTTTACCGATTCGTCAATAGACTATTAATCTTTCACGAGCTTGCGTACACGTCACAACAAATTACCGGAATTGGTTTCAGTTCATCATAAGTTTTTAGAATTTTGATACCAGCAAACCGAATTTAAGAAGAAATTTTGCTGCTGTCAAGCTATCATCTACTGAGAGATGTCGCAAAAATTTAGGAAATGGCGCGTGCGCGTGTCACGAGCGTATTGTTTTCAAAACTACGCCATAACTTTTCTTTGTTAGGAAAGGCGGTGGATTATGCAAGAATATGACGTTTATTAGATTGTTTTCCACTTAAACGCCTGTAACGGGCAAGATGAGTGTCGTTTGATTCCCAGATTTTGCATGCACCCCGTCCGGTTATTAGCTCTACATGTTGATGAAGGTTTCACGGCGAGGTGACGAGCAGAATTACCCTGGCTGTGTGCAAGTTCGAGGCTATGGAATAAAAGCACACAGAAGTACCTAGCTGTATTTTGACGATAGTCTTCATACAGCTAGCTAGCTGGCTGCATGAAGCTCTACATAAGCTACAGTCGCCCTTTGTGGCTGCAGAGTACATTGAAAAATAGTTTCGGTCAATTTAAAATTAGTTTACCAAATGTTTAATTTGACTTCGACTGTTTTGTGCGTGATGACGACAAACTGGGCAGGCATAATCTTAAGGCTAAAATTTATGAAAACTACAGTTCCATCAGCGCTTAAACTAGCTCTCACTCAGGCGCATGGAAAACGACATTCTGATCGAACGCCGCCCGACCTTGAGATGTTATGTAGAACATCATCGTAAATGCTTGTATTGAATACTTTGCAAAACAATTCCGTTAACAGGGGTGCATAACGTAGACGCGAGAAACTCTCGGAGAATGACGCATCACGCGAGACCTCGTAAAGTCTCGCGAATGAATGGCGAATGTTTCGTTTGTAGCCCCCTGGGTTCCATGACAAGTTGTTATAGACCTTATAGTGAGCCTCTTGTTAGGTTTAAAAACAATGCATTTGAGACATAAATGTAACGAGGCACGCGAAAAAAATCACGCTTTGCGATGCATTTAAGCGCAAAATGCATTGTTTTCAAAACCTAAAAAAGAAGCTCATTTTTAAAATGGCGACTGCGTGAATACGGTGTATAGTGGAGTTTCTACTTTCCCGCCGAGAGCTTACTAGCGAATCCAAGGAATATGCGGCGGTGATTGTTGATTGGTCGATGAGGTTGGATTGTTTCCATTCCATTAGCGACAATTTCTCGCAGGTGTGATTCGTGAGTGTATTTTGTCTACGAACGCACTCGTTGAGTTGTTACTTCGTACTCCCGTTTCCTCGTCTGCCTGGCTCAGAACCTCTCAACTGAGTGCCATTTTTCCTAAACTTTTACTGTTTTAAAGGGCATGCATTATGGTGTCCAAATATTTATGGTGTATAAATTTTGATGACGCTGTTGTTCGAGTACCATCAGACCTACCGCGCATGAATACACTTACGAGGGAATTGTGAACTTGTTGATACGCAGTATATGTTTAGCTTCATTGTTAGGAGTTGTGGTAAACTGCTCTAATGTGTTAAAACGGCCTCGAAAATTGTGGTGGTGGGAGGGGGTGTTCACCCGCGTCCCACTTCTTCGAAAAATTGAAATTCGACACCCCTCATTACAGAAAACTTTCCTTGCCCTACAAGTTTAGACCTCCTTATCTAGGGATGAGTCTGTAATTCTGTTTAGTTTTTGTTGTGGAAATGTTATTCTTTCTAATTCATTCTGATAATTTATATTTTTTACATCTGGCATTCCACCCACGTGACCAGTGGTTTCTTGTGTTGCTTCGAATGTTTGGTCATACTGATGCGCACTCTCAGCACTCCTGTTGTCAAATCTCGGTACCCCTTTCATCTACGCTAAGTGGTCTGGCCTGCCGGTCTAATAGCATAGGCATCCTGCTTCACTTCCGTTAACATATTAATCATCCCAACAATCCCACTCTCCTTCACCATTCATTTCTCACTTTAATGTTTTCCATATTCCTGTGTCAGGGGAATTTATGACGTAAACCATATGTCCTCGTGATACGGTTTCAAAAAAGGATTACCACGGTGTAGGATAGCGTTAAGGTAGCAATCTTTGGACTATATTGTGCAATAAATTGTATACGTAGCAGTGACACCACTATAGTGGCATATTTTTAATAGTATTGTATTACAAGCACATGAGGCGCTACTAAAGAAATATATTATCTTATAATGAATTGGCTGTTGCTCAGTTACTGTAGTTGACCATCACCTCGCTTGTTACATACCAAATGCTGTAAAATTAAACCCAGTATTAGAACCAATAAGCAAGCATGCATATGACTACAAACGGAACATGTTTTTGTAATCTTGTCTGTAACAGGAAAGTTATGTTGATCCTTGGACAATGTTAGTGCCTTTCTGTACTCACGGGCCGTACATACATAAAATGTACCGCGAACGGCGTAGATGAAGTAATATCCCACTCGATATTATTCTGCGTATCGACCTCGAACCGAAGACTGTTCACGTGGCGGATCACATCCTGTATGTAATATATACTTGCGCGTTAGGTTACAAGTTTTCTTTAGTAAAAGAAATAGTTTTAAATGTAACGATTTCTTACTTGAAAAGAGATAACAAAGATGAAAACAACGGCAATTTTGCATTAAACTTGTAACATTTCCTGAAAAAAGTTAACTAACAACAATATTTGATATTGTAGTCACCGAAGAATCGACGCCTAGGTTGCAGACGATATAATATTTAGCAATTGAAAACTGGGGCAGAAGTGTCATATAATTTAAATGTTAAAACATTTTTGTACCAGATGTTACGTTTGGAACCTGATTGCATGTCGAGTGTTATTTATACTGCTACAATTGTATTACATTAAACTATATTCGGAAATTTTAATGATCTATCTTCTGAACTGTCCATGTCAGAGAGCACTGTTGAAGTAGTGCGGGAGGTGAATAGGGAAAACAATATCCCATGGCCGTATTGCAGTCGGCTGATTAAACGTGTATGGGATAAAATCAAAGGGCAGATCGAACAGCCAAGTCGACCCCATAAAAATCGGCATGTCAAAGTCCGTCAGACGTTTGATCTTCTTCTCGTCCTGCTCCAAATCACGCGTTAGATCTGTCTGCTTATTGTGAGCACTCCACTGAAGAAACTTCGCCCGTTCGTTTGATCACAACACATGATTGGCCAGCATTTTGCATTTTAATAATATGCTAATTATCCAAGAACAAATGATAAGATACCTTTGTGCACTCTCGTCTCAAGGGGCGGAGCTGCCTTACCTACGGTTCACGGCCAATCAAATTTTGTTTTCTGATCCCAATATAACAGCCTGCTCATACCTTACTTTACTCAACTAGTTCAAATGTCAATTGTAAAAAAATGTTATCATCTATTATAATCCGACACCGACTCCAGTGAATTACCAGCATTTAGGAATATATACATGGTTGAATATCCAGAACATTCCGATTCCATAGGAAATGGACACAGAAAGGGCAATAAAGGTATACTTTTAACAATAAACCCCCACCTGTGAGCACAACCATATATCGATCGTGTTTCACCGACTCTCTTGGTTTCAATTTCCGCAGAAATACAGTACTGATATACCTGGGCCTGGTCTCTAATCTTTGTACTCGAAACGAACTCGAAACTATTTTTGGCAATTTCTCTGCTCCTTTTGTGCGAACTTAAGCTAATTGGTTATCAGATTGTGCTCGAATACATTATAGTTTATGCATAGGAGTTTGTAGTTCAAGTTTGCCCTTGAAGACCATTATATTCGTGCTACAAACTCGGGTAAAAACTCGAAATTTCGATTTCAAACTCGAACTTATTACTTTAATATTGGATTTACAAACTGTGAACTAAGGGCAATAAATTATCTACGTAAGTTATTGTGTACTCGAGCATAGAATAATAGACACTTATCTTGAGTTCGCCCAAAAGTTGAGTAGAAAACGCCAAACCTAATTTCGAGTTCCACTTCGAGTAAAAAGATTGGAAACCCGGCCCTGGTTTCGTAATCATAGATTTAACATAATACATAAAAACATTTCTGATACTATAGGTAATCATTTCAATTCCAAAAAACATAATCTACAACATCTTTCTGTACAAATAATAAAGAAACTCCAATACCCCAGTACCCCTCACAGACTCAAAAGAGAACAATTTTGGATAAATAAGCTCAACACACTTGAACCTAATGGATTGAACATAAAATCTTCTTAAATTATATCCTTTACTTTTTTCTGCAACAATGTATCATTCTCATTACGCCATATATCAGATTCAACTGTCATATAGTGTTTGATTTTACTTTATTTCTGTTTCTGTTGATGAAGGATGTTATTATATCCGAAAATTTCAGCGATCCATTTTTATTGTTTTATTTACATATATTTATTCTACTTTTCGACACACAAGTGTATCCTTTAGAGGATATGGATCGCCTCTTTCAGTTTCGGATTTATTTTCTAAACTATTCATCATTTCCAAATAAATGCTGTGATATACACTTGGGTTTGCCAAACAGCAGTAATCAGATTTAAGCTGTAGCGGATTACTGTGTTATTCAAATACATAAAAGATAGAATAGACAAGCGGTTAATCTGCATATATCAGCGAAAAGGTATAAGGAATATTTACGGTAGGTGTAATCAAACTAAACGATGACTCGAACACTATCAATTGTACCTCTGAGTGTACAGTAATTATTGCTGTCTTTGACGCAGCTACAATTGACAAAATAGAATTTTCAATCGAGACACATCTAATGGAACTTATGTGTTGCACACGTCATTGTGTTTACAACTTTGAAACTAGGTCAAGATCGCAGAGACTATTGAGTTCACATCATCCTAACAAGTTCAGTTGTTTTGTTGTCAAGACAGCGTGACGAAACCTGTTGACATCCTCAAGACCATAACCTGTTTTGCATTTTCTGTTAGGAAATTACTCGAAAAACGTGGGCAGACATTTTAATGTCTGCCCACGTTTTTCGAGTAATTAAAATTGTAATTAAGTTCACTAAATACATACAAGAGGTCAGGTTGGCAATCGTGAACCTGACCATTCCCAAGGTGTTCCATCGAAATTCAAACCCCGGTGTAAAATAGATTTCTCGGAGTCGAAAACAGACTCCCGCACCTTCAAAACAGCTAACCAGCCTGAAAAACACGAACTCCAACCTTTAAAACAGGAATCCCGGGGATTGGATAGGAGATAATTTTTCAAACTTTCTCAGACGATGTCAATAGCCTCAAACTTAAAATTAAAGCATCTTCAAGTACTTTTCAGATGTTTTCTGCATTTGTTTGCTAAAAATAAAACGCAACTTATATTACACCGACTTTTTTATTTGATTTTCATGGGTGAAACTCGTGCAGCTTGTCTGTGGGTGAATTTCAATATAATCTATACTCTCAACACATTGTTATCTTGGTGAATATTTAGTTAATTTCAGATTATTCAATAGTGTCTTCAAAAATATTTTTAAAACTAAAAAAGAAACCCATTCCTGTTTCTTATGCTAGCGACCGGTGCTCTGTCGGAACAGCATGCATGTATTGTTGATGGCTGCCTCAGTTTACTGACACATGACATCAATACCCGTGGATAAAGTGGTGAAGACGCCTATAATCAAAGAAAGCCAGCTAGCAAGAAAGCGACGTGTCGTGCACAATCGTGCACTCCCGCCTATTAAAATAGGCGAGAGTGCACGGTTATTAACGTTTTGTACAAACTTGCTGAAGTTGACGTGATGTGTATGCGCGCGCTGATTTATGACTTCAGCCTGTGTAGAATGCTGTTGAAGTCAGTGGCGATACTGACCCCAACTGGAAAGCACAAGGTGTTGTCATGTCCACAGTCACCACCGGGGCTCAAGTACAGAAAAATGAAAACATCATCAAGCCGTCAATGGTGACTCCATCTGACGTGAAAATTGAAGACGTCAATAAGTTGCAACGAGATCCTTTTTGTAGCAGCTAATGGGAACTCAGGCCCGTAACCAGTGGGGGTTCGAGGGGTTCGAACGAACCCCACCGCAAAAAAGGTCCAGCCCCAGCCTATCCGTTAAAGATATGATACAGATGGTCAACAACAAAATTGATGCAGCTACTGGTACTACTAACCACAATTGATGTTAGTAATAATTTTGAATTTGCTTCTGAATCAAAGTGCTTCACGTTATCATCGAGCCGTGCGTTACCCGGCCCACTTCGCCCGAGTGGTATTTGCGTAGATAACAGGATCGTGCAGACGATTAGAGGAGGCTTTATGTTATTCATCGGCATTGAACACGTGTGATGGCTACACTGTAGGGGAACAAGGGAGTCTAGAAGTAAATGTCTATACCTAGATACATGTAAGCTATATAGCAGCGAAACAGCTCCCAAAAAGCCACATTGCGGTGTGAATGTCTTAAAATCGACCATGAAGCAAAACAGCAGAAAATAGGTTTGTCATCTGATATTGCTTGCTAGCACAGTACGGTAAAGGGCAGGTGCTTCCAAATTTGGAATTGAAAATGTTCGTAAAATACAAGTATTTTTTCGTCATATAGGGTCCAATTCGAGAGTGGATTGGTGGGTTGACATGCATTCGTGTACACGTATGTGCGTTTCCGTCCTTATAAATTCAGTAGAAGCCCACGGTAAGTTATAGACAACCCTCCGTCGTTACTCAAAAACCTGAATTTAACTGTAACCGTGTTTGCTTGCTCTGAGAAAACACCGAAGAGCACGTTCACGTTGGAGGGAGGGTGGGG
>NMRA01000009.1:1947568-1972372 GCA_002633005.1 Phoronis australis
GGGGGGGGGGGTACTGTGGGACTCACCCCAGATGTACTAGAGGAAGTTTTCTGGTTGATCTCTTCGAAGCAACTATTCTCGACTTCATACAGTCCAAGATACAATGTATAATGTATTTCAACATGGTCGGAAAATAATTAAGAAATAAATAGTCGATAATATCACTATTCGTTTTTTTAGAAAATGAGCCATTTTGGTTAAAGATTTTAGAACCCGTATGGTTCAGTCATGAGCTCTCCAAATATAGGTACTATATCAACTTGTTTGTTTGTAATGTTTATTGAAAATTTGCTTCAAAACTGCCCACTGGAAAACCGGAAATAGTACAGGAAGTATTCTAAGACTGTTCTCTATGCGGATGACACAACAATACTGTCTGCAGGCAGAACCTCATCTGAAATCCAGGCCAATCTCAACTCTGATTTAGTAATCATTTCAGATTGGCTTGTATCCAATAAACTATCATTAAATGTTTCTAAAATAAAAACTCTTCTATTTGGCACATCCCAAAGACTTAGAAACCAAACCCTGTCATTAACTATGGATGGAAGACCAATTGAGAACGTCAATTTCTTTAAATATCTGGGACTTATATATGATCAAAATCTTAAATTCTTTCACCACGTTGATTATATCTCGAAAAAGGTGTCTAAGAAAATTGGTGTATTGAAACGCATCAGTAAATTCGTTAACAGAGCAACACTGAAAACCCTTTTTAATGCTATCATTCAACCTCACCTAGATTATTGCCTCCCGGTGTGGGGTGTTGCATCAGGCAAGGATATGAAAACCATCCAGGTTATCCAAAATAGGGCTGCCCGGATTATTCTGGGAGCTGGTGTTAGAGATATTAGCATCGAAAACCTTCATAAAGAGACTGATATAATGAAACTTCACACAAGACATCAATTCCTATCTGCTTGTTGCCTGTACAGATGTTTTAAAGGTCTTGTCCCGTCTTAGTTATGTGCTAAGTTTAAGATGACTACTAATCGCTACAATACTAGGTCCTCATCATCATCTATTTCAATCTTCCTAAACGCAGAAGCGAGACTGGGAAAAAATCATTTTCCTACAGAGGGCCCTTTTTATGGAACTCTCTCCCTGCAGATGCCAAATCTACATCATCCTTTCTAACCATTAAAAGAATTATAAGAAATAGATTTAACTCCATGTAGTGTCTTAAGAATTGCATGTTTATTCATTTGTTATTTATATAATGTCTTACCTTTATTAATTATTTATAGTCTGTTTTAATTTTTTATATTTATATTCATATTTTTTATTTTTTATTTTATTATCTTGTCTTAATTTCTTTATCTTTTATTTATCATATTTTATTTTTTATTTTGGTTCATCAGTCTTTCCATGTTAATTTCTTATTCTTTGCTTATTACTTAAATTTGTCTTTCATGTTGTAATTCTGTTTTGTCTTACTGTCTGTTTGTTTTTTACTGAGGGCCCCCATGGAAAGCAGTGTGAACTGATGAGGCTACCCTCATTGTAAATATTACATTTAAACAAAAAATAAAAAAACAAGTGTACATCAAGCTGTCCAACATAAAGTACGGTCGTGTTTTCCATCAAGGTTGCACTAATTAAGAGCTGCAACGGACTTATACTGACTTATGCTACATTTAAATTTTATTATTTTATGAAAATTATAGAACTTCTGTTTATGATAGCCCCTCATGCAAAAAACGAAGCATTTTCAAAACAATTCCTAAAAGCCTGTTGGAGACCAATGTATAACGCATAATAGCTTCAAGTTTCATATAAATTCATTCTGAGATATGGCATTCCAATTTTAACCACATTTGAGTATTTTTCTAGGGTTCTACTGCGCCCTAAACTGGAGGCGTCGATGAAAAGTTTCTTATCTATTTCCGACAGTATTAAAACCTCAACGTATAATTTTCTCTCAGCATTTATCAAAGTAGCTAAAAAGGGGCAATCAGTCGACATGTGAAATTTAGGAACCATACTTCAGCGCCACCTGTTGCTGCTTCATGCAAGCGGGCAGTAAGTCCGGCGCACCCAGTACCTAGACATTGGGCACGGTGTTTAGTGTTGTTTCATGGTTATTTAGTTTACCTATTACTGCACCGGTGTGTGATTTACCCTTAAGTAACGAAAATATAAGAAACAATCATGCTTTTGAATGTTTTTTGGAGAAAATGGCACGACTTCTTCACAAAACAACAAGTTTATAGGAAACAAATGTGCCTTTATATGTTTCGTCTCGGTACCACAAGGCGTCGTTAACAGCAAGACTCCAGCTTTTGCTCGCAACAGGCTAGTTGTACACAAAAAATCGGCACAAGTGCTCCAAATATCCACTTTTCTTGCTACCAAATAATTATGCATGAGCTCGGTTGGAAATCAGCGTTTCCACGTAAAACAGACTTTTCGGCCAATACTTCTATTGTTTTTAAGCCAGAAAATGGTGTTTACAAAATCCAAACCAGAAAAACTCCTTGGCGCTGTTATCAGTATTCTGAAGCATTTTCCACCCGCCCACCATGAAATGCAACGCATACACAATTTCATAGAATAATTTCAAAACACTAAGCGTCCCATATCGTAAACACACGATCTTCCCTGAAATGGGGCTATTCGTAGAATTCTCTTCGCGGTGTCGCTGCTGTACTACTGGTGACTGAATTGCGCATGCGTCGCTGTCTGTATGTAAACAGCTAGTAAAAAGACGGAATTGTTATCCCGTTATTGTCGTCGCGCTAAGCTATTTTCCCTAGTGCAAGTCTTCGACAGGTGGTCACAAATTCCCAGAAGACCTAAAATTACTACATTCGTGGAGAATTGCGGTCAAAAGGGTCAACCAACTGACAAAAAGTTTGTGCCCTATGGCTGCATTTCCTTTAGGAGACTACTTAACGTTACTTGGTAAGTTTTTAGCAATCATTTTCTATTGACATCGACTTTCGGTGATGTTTTCCCCAGCAGTTACCCCACTGAATAACGGGCTTATTCAGTGGAACTAAGTGCTTCTTTTCGGAAACTCACCCGGGACTCGGATGCCGGATAGGCTAGCAGCACATATTCACAGTTGTCCTGACTGGGCGTGCGCCCAATATAAGAGGTGTATGGTACGTGACGCTCAGAAGTCAAGGGTGACTTTTTCGCAGTAGTTTCTCTTTTAAGCTATGCTATGTCCAATAAAATTCTCTCGATGCGTGAGTTTCCTTATTTTATAGCGGACCCCACCCCCGGGACTACCAGATTAGTTACCGAATTAACATGAATAAGCTATTCAGTAAATATCGTAACATTGTAAGGAATAAAAATTGACACCTAGAATGAATTTTACCTGTTGAGATCTGAAGCACATTTTAGGTGTTCTGAAAAATACGTATTGGTAAATCACTTATAGCCTGTTTTATATATTTCAATTCAGATCTTAAATACGACTTGGGTACAAAGATTATTAGTTTCTACATATAACATGAAGATGAAACGTCAAGTATATTTTGCCTTAAAAAAGTAGTTTTGTATTGTGTTTCTTTTGTAATTTGCTAATATTTTTCTGACTATTCTTGTTACAGGTGAGAGAATACGACTGAAACCAGCCACCTGACCGCCTATTTTACCTTTGGACAAAGTGAAAAACAATCCTTCAGCAATAACCTTGGAGAATTGAGCCTAACTCAGAAATACACCACTTGATATGCCTGATTATGGACTCCGTTGCATTGGGAAAAATACAATTCCTTTTAACAATGTTGTTTCTTAGTATGTATGTGGTTGTTCATTTTGCCATTTTGTTTTTAAATACAATGATAATTGCTTATTCTCGGATCTTGTGCGTAGCAGATTCTTATCCACCTAGCTACAATTGGAAACATACTTTTCTTGCATGTGGAACTTTCGTTCATAGACAAGTTAACACAAAACCGAAAATTGTTCAAAGGCCTTCTCAAGAAAGCTCTAAAATAATTACACACACAAACAAATCAAATGCAAACAAACGGAGTACTTCATTTTGGTCGCTGCACATTTTTATAGGTCAACAGGAAAATGACAATTTGCAAGCGTATTCGGTCATCATTTCAGTTTTATTCGATCATTAAAGTATAATATTAACAACTTTCTACCGACAATAAGACAAAATAAATCGATGCAGTCACTGAATGTCATTTCCCCATAATGTGTACCAAATTGAAAAGTTTTTACCATTAGTATAAAGTCTTTCTTCTGAAAGGAACAGGTAATATTAACTCAGTTAGAAAGGACAGGCAATTTTTAGCAGATGCTTTTGGCTTTCATTTCACTGGGATCTAGTTCCAGTGGCCTATAGAATTGCTTGTAAAAGAGGTCCAGTTTTGGCACGTGGCTTTCCTTCATGTAATCTCATTCAGCCTCAATAATGTCCACAATAAGATCCTTAAAGATACACACAACAGCACATCACTTGACTCGTTTTGTGTCCAAAATCTGACCCTGAACTAGACCAGAGTGTCATTAGGTCTTCTTTAGCTTCAGTCCCTCTTTTTTCTTCTAGGAAAGGAAATAAGCTTTTGTCCACACGATTCATTGCCTATGAAAGGCATCATCACCAACGAGGCTGACTCGTGTAGCAGTCAGATATAGTTCCTCTTCATACACAAACAATCCCCTGGCACATTTTCTTACGGTAACTTAATACTGCGATTCACATTTCTCCAGGGCCACTGACTTGTGCATTGTGCCATGCAGCACTGCTGGTGTGTGGAAATGCTGTGGTGAGAGAAAGTAGTAAAAAAGCTTGTCTATGTTGCGGCTTGAAGTGGCCTTAAAATGTCACTGCACCAGGAACAAATATTGAAATATGAATTATTAAGTACTCCAGGTTGGTTAGAAAATGCTACCTTTGTTTTTCAAAAATATGATGTGGTAACTGCGCTACAATTTCACACAAAAGTAAATAAATACTATTTTCAGAAAGTATGGGTGTATATAATAAGTATTGTATTAAACTACGTCTTTATTTTCATTCGTAGCCATAGCAATTCTTTATACGCATCACTTGCCTGCAAAATATGCAAGTTTTTTAGACAACTTCAAACGTTTGTTACCCATTTTTGAGGCTGAGGGAACCATTTCTCAGACTTTTTATATTTTTCTTCTTTTAGAGAATATGAAGACTCAGAGGACCATTTAAAAATGAAAGATAATCTTCCTATTGCTTAAGAGTAATTACAAATCGCAAGACACCATCAAAAATGCAAATTTCTAAAAAATGGCAGTCATTTGAATTTATAAACGACTTGCAACATTTCAAGGCATGAGCTAAGACTATTCAGTTACGGAGAATTCAGAAAATGTATTAATTTTTATGGGTTTACAATTGATAGCAAAGCAGTTTCATGAAATAAACTTGAAGGAACTTTATGAAGGTTAAGAATTATCTCACCATGCTCTTTCCCCAAGACATGTATTACCTGTTATTTCCACACCTTCAGTTGCACAAAATTTTACAATCCCAACCCCCTATGCCAATTCCCCGCTAAGGACCTGAATAAGTAAATTAAAAAAACGAGTTTAATACTTTTCTTTAAAAATAGCTTGTTCCTTTTCAAAGGCTTTGTTCGTTGTCTCCGATATAAAAAGTAGGCTTTGACAACACATCTGCACTGGATAGGAAGCTCTTGCTGGTTAAGTGCAGTCAAATGCTTAATACCAATTTTTGTCCATTCAGGGACGGTGCAGAGAAGCGATGCATATCTCCTATGTAGGGTGCAAGCCCTCAAACCTAAAAACCAAATGCCACGTGAAAACAGACACGATAGATTTCCATTACAGCCTGTAATAGATTTTCGGAAAATATAAGATAGGGAGTAAACAAATAGTCTAATGCAATGGATATTTGTCACGTACCCTTTGGCAGTGGGCTTGGATTGTAATCTTAACTCGCTAACCAATATCGAGTTGACAGCATAAACATTCAGCATTGATTGATGTGACTGTCGTTGACAAACCTGTTATAAATCATTTCAAACAATAATACTTCTTTTATGTACGAAAAGATCCCGAATGCTACGTCAAATATCGTAACATACTTAACAAACAAAGATTAACCCCACTGGCGACTGTCCCGAAGTCGACATCGGCGAGTACCTCAGTTAACAAGCATCAGTAGAATAAACATGGAACAATCGTTAAAATAATCACAAACCTTACCTTTGTATAAAATCGTGCTTACTTCCTCTCATACTTTCACGCAATCTCAGATTCAGTTGGCACGGCTGCAAGCCATTTCACCATGTATTTAAGGGCTCGTGAAGTCGAGGCTGCTTAATCTATTACACGCGCGCCCTCTAGTTAATGTAAATTTTCCGAATAGCCCCATTGATGCCTACGTCCACTTCAGTCGGCGTAGATAACAGAACCAACCATGTTTTTTGCATACACTATCATTTAATAGAATTTTAGTCCTGCAAATTGAAGAAAAACTTGCAAAATTGCTACTAACGTCCAAGGAACTTATGGTGTCAGCGCCTATGCAATTACTTTCTTGTATGAACAAAACCGAGCTCGGGTTATTACGTTTGATATGAAACAACATGTATGGGAACAAACTCAAGTAGATTCCTATAATATGAGAAATTGTATAAAACCTGAGGACATTGCGAGGCTGTCATAAACAGGAGGTATCACATATTGAACAAGAAGATATCACATGTGAGTCACTGCATCCTTCATTTCTGTATCGTGAATGTTTGAAGACTGACACCCATATAACGGCGTGGCTTTTTTTCGAAGAAGCAATACCTTAAACGCTTTTCGAAAGGTAGGATGTCTGAAGTTATAGATCAGTGGATTCACACATGAGTTCGCTGCGACCAGCGCATAAGCGACAAGTCTCAATATCTCCGTGGAAGACGACACAAGATCTGAACGAAATATCTCGATCAGTGTCAACGTTGGCAGAGGCAGGCAGCACAAACTAAATACGCCGACAACGAGCGCGAAAGTCTTGATCACCGGCAGATGTCGTTTCAAATGACCATTTGCCACCCTTAATTGAACGGATGGTGCTCTAACAATAGCATTATGAGTGATTCGAAGAAATGATACATAAAAACCAACTAGAATAATCACAAACACGAAACACTGTAAACTTGTATACACGACGTATTCTTCACGAAACACTTTTCTGAATGCGCATTCCACTCCAGGGTACCACTTGTGCACTCCAAACATGGGAATGATTCCGACTGACAAGCTAAATACCCATATGCAAGTGCTTGCAATGAGTGTCCGACGTGACGTTACTATGCTTCTATATTTGAGTGGTTTTACCAGGGACAGACACCTGTCCGTAGTAATCCCGAGTAAGAAGAGCAGGGATGCACATAAGGAGACGTACGACAAACAGTAGCGTAAAAGACACAATTCCCTTATTTGTTTGAGATTCGGTGACAGTTGCAGAACTACCTGTAAAGGAAGGGCTATGAGTCCAACCATGAGATCCGCCAGGCTCAAGTTGACTACAAATATATTGCACGATGTCCGAAGATGGGAAAATTTCACAAACGATAAAATGACGAGACAGTTGCCAAAGATAATCAGCAAAGAAATCGTGCCAAGAAGAACTGTTTGTGCAATTCTCAGTGCCGTCCATTCTTCTGTCAATATTTCGGTACTGTTATTCCAACGCATAGTTCATGGATCTTTCAATGTTTCATAACTTCGATGAATTCTGTAAAGAGAGACGACTCCTTGTCTTGATTACCTCGTATGTGTTGCTAGGTGATAAATTATTCCATTGCAACGATTTCTACCACCACCACCACTGTCGCTATTGTCACCACAGCGGCAGCGACGCAGCGGCAGCGGCCGCAACAGCAGCAACTTGTGTTGAATATCTCATTTAGATATTTGCATTTTTTCTACGAATATGCTTCACCCATCAAATATTTTCGCCGGAGCCACTCTCTGTTTCTCTCTGTCTCTCCCCTCCCCTCTCTCCCTCCCTGCATTTATCCGTCCCAGCCTCCCTGACACCGTTCCGTCCTCCCTCCAACCCTCCCTCCTCCTCCCTCCTTCCCTAAGCCTCCCTCACTCCCTCCCTCTTTTCCTGCCCTCTTTGGCTCTCACCTCTCCCTCTCCACCAACTATTTGGTTAGTTCAACATCAGCACGCCATGATTGCTGGAATATGAATCGTCTTTAATGAGCTTTCATGGGAGGTATGAGTATTGTTTTCGTTTGATAAGTGTCTACACATTCGTCATCACTTACATGAACACTTCCGCTGCCGGAATCGACTCTTTACCTGACTGTGGTTAATAATAAACAGGTCGTGACCACAAGAACACTGACGTATATTACTGGTATCGGTTTGTACCCAGTACGCCTACAACTACTGGCGATTATTTCATTTACCGGGAATTATGCAAAATTGCCCTTTTGTCACTTAATATACAAGAAAGTTGTTTTAATAGAAAATTTCCACAACGCACATTAAGAAGTATTCAATATTTTGACCAAACGCGTACAGCGACCAAAGAGGGACGGACAGCATCATGATTTTTATGTACACTTGTTTCTTTGATATAGCTGTGTTGCGAAAGATGCAGTATCTATCGTTAGAGTAGATTTTCAGTACTTATATTACACGTCTAGCAATATACGTATTAAAAGTAATGTGCGTAATTTGTGAACCTGCATCAAATACACTGCGCGCATAAAACCGGGTCGAGAGCATCCACTCAGACACGTGTCAAGTGGGCGCGAAAGATGAAGATAGCTCATCCTTAAAGATTCGCTTAAAACGGCGATTCGGGCTTAAAACTCAATTAAGTTACCATACTGGTAGTTTTGATGCATATTCACACATTTAAAACAGGACACGTGGTATATAAAGGAATCAACAAGAATAAAGACTGCGTGGCTGTAGTTCAGATAAAGATCAACTGTGTCCAATAATTTGAAACAGTCTCTCGACGGCAAGAACTACATAACTTAGCATCATTATTGCCAAACTCAAAATGCTCACATGACAATCATAGTGAATATTCTTCAACTATTAGTATAGTCCAAAAACACGTTTGAATTTCTATGGACTGTAATTCGAAGCCCTGGCTTACAATGACAAGGCTACAATAAAAAAACAAATGACTGCAAAACTTACCTGTCTCAGGTGCGCACATTCCCATGACTGCAGATGTTAACTGCATTCGCCCGTGACGAGTGTAGATATTTTATGCACTCAGGAACGTGACGTAGCAGGGACGTCTCATGTGTTGGGTATTGTGATAGTTTCTCAACAAGCCTGGGTCATTGCCAGTGTCCGTTGTATTAGCAAGTCATTGTCACCGTCAGGTTTCACACAACTGTCAAGTAAAATTTTTATCATGATGAGCGGCCACGTCTCAACACTGGCCAGAGATAAACACAGATGGAGAAGAAAATCTTGGACCGATACGAAAGGACAGAGATACCCCTTGATCGGCTTCCATAGCGAGCTTCTGAGTAATTCACTGGAAAAAATCTCTATTCCAAAGGAACCTCACTGTATGTACCTTCATTAATTATTAGTGTGCACTGTGCCCATAACACTTGAATGTAAAGTACAGCAGTCCCAGACAACTAACATATTCACCATAACTTAGTTGTTCTTAAGGTAATGGAAGACCGAATCCACCAGTCTGTGTATTTTTCAAAATAATTAAAAATATAAATTTTAACCCAGTAAAAGTAAAAGGCCTGTAGAATTATTTTGTTCCAATTTGCCGTTTATTGGGTCACATGTCCATGATGTTTTGGTAAAATGAAGCAATAAGGTACAATCACAGCAAAATTAGGGTATCAATAACATGGTCGAATTGTATTTGGTACACACACACACACACACACACACACACACACACACGCACACACAAAAGATGAAATCTCAAAAACAATGAAAGCCATAGTGCAACTGTTGAATGTTTTGAAGACAATTCCTAACGACGTTTAGCGTTTAGAAGAACAGTACATCAAGTATGTGAAGGTTTCAAAAGAATCCAATCCGTCACTTTTGAGATGATAATCCGAAGTAACCCAAATTTGGACATTTTTGTAGGGTCTTACAAATGCATTACATAGCGAAAGCTTAGTTTTCGTCAAACGTGAGGTTTGTGAGAGAACTTAAACTTAGACTTATAGATAATGAATTAAAAGTCGTATTATTTTAACGAAGATCATATTTTAGCTAGAGTTCTGTTGGAGTTAGAGTATAGTTCCTCACTTACGCACACATGAACGCGTACGCACGCAAACACGTACACGCACAGTCATACATACAGTTAATTTGCACTTCCTGAAAGGAAGGCATTTGGCACGGCTTCATTTTTAAATCTCAATAGAAGGTACAGCAACTTATTACTGCATTTGATTCATCAAAATTCTATTTTTACGTTACCGTGAATGTACGATCAAAGGCAGCCTAGCTATCAATATGTCACACAGGTCACTCGCAGGTATTTCGGTTGTCAAACGATGATGACGTTTTAGTATGTGATATATGGCCTAAAGTGAATTAATTAGTGATTTTTTTCTTTTCGTCTAAATAAATCTACATCGGATTCCGAACTACTTGTTACAGCCCACGCACACGAATTACATGTATTTTTATAGAAAATTAGTGTGCTGTTTCATGTCACGAATTTGCCATTTTCATTGAAAATCAACTGGGATCGACCCATTATCCAGCGAGACCAGACAGCTCATTTCCATGTCATTCGAGTTGCTTATAGCAGAAGTGTAATCGAGTGAAGACAATTGAGCACGGACTACTATCTTGAGCAGTCAAGTAGCTGGATTCAATTAGGGTGCATAAACTCAATAGTGAACCGATTTTTATGGCTCGAACACCGATTTCGTTTTATTTGTTATGTTCTACCTATTTCTGGAATATTTTTTTCTTGAAAATGCGTAGCTTTCCAAAAAGCAGTTTTATACTTTGATTAGCAAAATTGTTTATTACATATGACCCTGCTCGCAACGTTCGGTTAACTCTGTAAGTCCCTTTGAACACAGTATGAATGATGATCGCCGGTCAATTTTCAGTTCAGATGTCTCTGCTTTAGCGTGGCGCATAATGACCGGAATACCTGGTTCTTGCCAGTTCATTAGGAGATGTTGAAGTCAATGCAAATGTCAAATCCAATGACTATGCGCCCATCCCATTACGAACACAATTTAACGCTGAAAAACTAGAGCTAGAGCTCGCGTGAACCGAGGCTCATGACATTGTCCATTATAACAGAGGGGTCGAGTGGCAAACGAATTACGCGCTCTCTCATACACACATCATTCTGATAAGCGCCGTAGTGTGTACATGAACAAGTTAAGTCACCTATGCTCAGGCAGGTTATACAGTAGAGGTTGGGACGTGTCAACAAAGAACCACAAAGAGTTGCCATGCGGGGAGAGTAGTTCACTGATGTTTGCCTTTCAAACAATGAAAACTTTCAATGTCCAATGCCAAATTTAGTTTTATTCAACATTGTCTAGAATGGGCGGCATCCAAAGTTACCACGAACAGGCAGCAGCCATCGATGCCACTCATAGCTGTTCCCAATGTTCAGTCAAAAGAGCACACTAAATTCCAAGCGCTGCGGTACATGTAAGTGCCTAATCCATTCCTCGGTCTTGTCATGGCGTGCCTTGCGCCAAAAATGGTCTCCCGAAATAACGAACAATCAGTTCTTCGAAAGCCCACAATTCTCTTGTCATCTCAGTAAGAGACAAGGTGATGGCTGATTTTTGTAGCTACAGTTAATGGTCTGAATCGAAACTTTGCTTCTTTGATGGAACGTAGGCTTAAAACCACTTCCATTGTTTGTTTTTGAAGTGCAGGTTCTAGGGCAAGTTCTAGTCATTATCAATGTTGGTAAAATGTACTTACCATTAATGATTTTGTTCATATTCCAAGGGTTGTCTCTTTCTAATGTATTCACCCTCCCATGAGCAGTTGACTAAAAGCAAGCTCCAGAAATATCACGCCAGAGAGGGTTTACCGTCAGGCACAAAACTGAAAATGGCGACAGTGTTTAATCACACAGCAGCTTATGAATCCCATCTCGTTATTCTCAATAACTGAATTAAAATGATCCAATGAAAGCCTTTGAGATATTATGTAATGAGATCACGGTTGTGCCGGTGGAGGCTAATAGAAATTATCAGTCATTAAACAAGAAGATATTGAATTTTAGTCACCGGCATTTGTTTGTGTATTGTCAACGTTTGGAGCGTAATCCATCCGCGTTAAATGGTCAATACTATTCGGCGAACGACAACGATGGTTGCGGTGAAACATCCGTCTCCTGAATGCCTTGGAAAGGGAGGGGAAGGGGGCTTGGCTGAAGTTGTATATAAAAAGATTCGCATCATAGTTTACTGTTATCAGCACAAAAGCTATCAGACTCACTACCTCTGTCGTAGGCGAAACGAGATCTGGACGAAATATTTCTATCGCTGTCAAATTGGCAAAGGTAGCCAGTTACGTAGATCTGAATTGTATCGACAAATCTTTGCATTTAGCCAAATATCTGAAAAACTATCAATTTTAACTTATTAAGTAGGAAGTAGAAACCATGAAGATTTAGATTTTTGATATTTTACCAATATGTCATTAATTGAGACACGTAACTGTATTTTAGTAAAATTTAGCAAAAAAGGAAAAATGAATAGCAAAAATAACGGTATCACCGGTAGATGGCCTCGCGTCATTGTAAGACTGACTGACGGTGATATCGTGAAATCTTAATGAACTGTGCGTAGGTGCGCGTACGTGCAGCCAACCACCTTGTGGCATTTGAACGTAGCGCCTGCGAACCGTAAGTTACGGTCAGTGCTCAAGCCGATACGGTGTGCTTTGGACGCCTACTTGCCTCTAATTTTAACACTACAGCACTGCTGTGCGTACAAACAACACATAAATATCAAAGGGATGAATATAAAAATAAAACAGTGTATGTTGGTAAGAACGGCATATTCTACACGAAAAGCTTTTCGAAATGTCTATTCCACTCCCGTGAAAAATGTATGCATCCCAAATATGGGCAAGAACCCGATTGTGACGTTATCAATCCATATGCAAGTGGTTTCACCAGTCGCCAGTAAGTAAATAAAAGGCCGGTAATGTGAGAGTATATGTTTGTACTTAAAGTAGGCAATACAGTAAGGCCGGAAGAGGAAGTCAGACCCCTTTACGGCAATGGCGTAAACTAACCGAGGAACTCAGTGGTGATTGATAAACACCTATCTATAGGCATTCCAAATAAGAACAACAAGGATGCAATCAGTGAGGTATACGGCAAACGGTAGCGTAAAAAGCAAAAATCCGTATTTTTAGGCTTGTCGGCATTTGCAAAACTATCCGTAGAGGGGAGTAGTGATTTCCACCACGACTTTAGCCAGGGTCATGTTAAATGTGTTGCACGTTGTCCGAAGTCTATTTTTCAAACATCGCAAATTATAAAATGTCTTGGTTATTTCCTTATCTATCGTCAGGGATACTGTAGGAAGAAGAACGATTTATGATATTTTCAACGAATTCTATTTCTAGTGTTACTATTTCGCTAGTGCTACTCCAATACATGGTACAGGAAGTGGCGACGTTTCCATCAATCTTTCTTAATCTAACAGTCACGTTAAAAATACGAATTCGAGATTACAAGCCAGGCGTTTTTAAAACCAAAAAGAATTTATTTCACATGATATAAATCATTCGACAACACCACTGCAATATTCCGAAAGCTCATTACCGTCTCTTGTTTGGGGCATTTTACATTGATTTTCTGGACGGATTTGTGTGATATTGCTTGCCTGGAATGCGTTTTACTGTGTAACTTTCAAGACTAAGTGGAAGGAGGAGGGAGGGGCAGAGAGTTGAAAGATGGACGCGGAGTGCGATGGAGAAAGGGAAAGGGAGGGGTAGGGGAGAGGGAGGGGTGAGGGAGCAACTGAAGATGGACGTAGAGTGCGAGAGGGGAGGGGGAGAGGGAGGGTGGAGCTAGGGAGAGACTAGTTATGGACAGAGAGTGCAGATGGACGTAGAGTGCGAAAGGGGAGGGGGTGGGAGAGAGAGACTGAAGGTGGACTTAGAGTGCGAGAGGGGAGGGGATCGAGACGGAGGGGAAGAGCGAGGGAGAGAATAAATATGTTAATACATGTTCGTTCAGGATACGAATAAGCGATGAATCTTAAAAGTTGCTTCACCATCAATAAACCATAATGCAGCAAACAAATTTGCCTTTATTGCCTTTCTCTGAAATATCTTCTTTCAGAGACATCCGTGCAACTTACTTGAGGATGTTCAAACGGCCAGTTTTATAATCAAATATATAAACCATTATCTGTTAATAGAGATGCATTCCTCAAACATGTTTCCAATTTGTGAAGACAAATGAACGGCGTCCGTGAGCTATATTTATAGATACTCGAGCCATGTTTACGCTTCGTAAGTGTATTTGCTGCGAGCAGGCCAGTGAGACGTTTCACGAATGCAGAGCTACATATTCATCCATGGTAAATACGCGAACGCCGTTGTTCGGGTAGCCTGATATATTTAGGGTTAGAGGCTTATTATTTTTTCATGGGTGCTTATTTAATTTGTTATGCAATACGAAGTCCGTCTGGATTATTGAATGGTTGAAATTCATATCCAATAAAGTATACCGTATACTATAATTTCATAAATTGATCAAACATAGCGTTCGATATTAATTCGCGTGATTCCCCTGTATTGTACATTTTTCAGTGCCGAAGAACGTCACTGACCAACGAGTAACCAGTGGTACAAGGATTACGTATAGATTTCTATTCTCAACAAGATGATGGACCTCGGTGATTTTAGGTTACTACGAGTTCACAACCCTTTGGTGTTACCTCGGGTGCAGGCAAAAGAGACATCTTGCGATCGGGCGACCTTCATTCTAACACTGAAACAGTGCTGTCAGGCGAATGCACAGGCGTACGATTACGATTTCTGGGTGTCAACTATAGTGAAAGACGACGTGGGGTGTTGAGGAAATATTTAATGACTTGAGTAAAGAAGAGCAGGCTTATTTGATGGATGGGGAACGGGATATTAGTACATTATGGGGCCTTTAATCATGAAACAATTGCACGGTCATTATATGGACCATCACACGCCTGGGTTCTGCCAAAAATAACTGTGACTAGATAGAAGACGCAATGTTAGCAAATTAGTACCTATTTGGTTTTCTCCGGGATGAGACGGCCTCTCTGGGTTTAGATTGAATTAGCAGATTTTTATTCTGTTTGAGGACGTACGAGGCTGGAAATAGGCTGAGAACGAACCATGCAGGATGAAGAAAATGGTTAATACAAGGGCGATATTGTTCAGTTACGTTCCGTACAATGACGAACCTGCGTTGTCAATGGGAACTACATTATTTAATGTGGTTCATACGGATGATCTTATGATGCCGTATGCTTCCATGATTGTCTGGTACCACTGAATGGTCTCTGTCAGTAACGGTTATGTTTTGACTGAAAGCGAATGCCTAATAATTTGAAAGTCAAGTTTAATGACTTATGCAGTTTGCGGTAAACTGAATCTCATCTAGACATAGTTTGAAGCACCGTGGGTGCCGTGCCTGTTTCACCCAAAAGATTCTTTGACTATTGAAATTGTTTAAAATGTTTTTCAAGCACACCCTTATTTTCAAGCACACGATATCATTTTTTCAAAATTCACGATTTAGTAAAGATCTTAAAATGTAGTGTTAATGTCTCTGTGTATCAACATAATGGCCACTAATTTCATTAAAAACGTAAAATATAATTTAATTTGAGAGAATTTGTTTTTATGTTTACTTTCAGATCAAACCTGGAACATCTTTTGAAAATTTACCCAACATGAACAACACGTTAACGATGTTTGCTGGGAAAGAAAATTGTTAAAGAAGTTGTTCCCAGTCGGACTGTCGAGATCTCTTCTGACTGCAGTTTTTACGAGATCTAAACAAATCGTTGAGTGGTTTCTACTGCACAACGCCGATTCTTTTGTTAAAGACGGAGATAGGTTGTACGAATACTGTTGAAGAAAGTATCGTACGAGACATGTATATTTCAAAAACACTTTTTGAATTAAGTGAAACCGTAAATTTATGTCATCTTGATGTGTGCACTTATCGTCGCCTAGACCCTAATTCTTGAATTTGGGTCCTTCCCAGAACTCCATTTAACTCGCAGTCCGACAGAGGGGGTGAACAGTCTGCCTAGGTTAAATTTCCTCTAGGTTTAGTAGATAGCAGGAATGACGTCTCATTATCACAGATCATGTGGTTATTATTGATAATCAGTGCAGTCCCGTAGACAGGGGGACTCGAGCGAAACCTTTCTGCGGAAAAAGATCCAACCCTAGCCTATCCGACCTGATAAGGTAGGATATAGATGGACAACAACAACAAAATTGTTGCAGCTACTAGCACTACTAAAATCAATCATAACCACGTTAAAGATGTTATGTCTCATTAATCTGTGAATATGAAAATGATGTACTAGTTTACAAACAACCCGGGTCTTTCGGTGTGCCGGAAACCATTCGAAGGTTCGCTAACTCCGAAGATTCACAACTCCAAAGATTCGCCACTTTCGTAAGTTCGAATGTCCACAATTCCGAAACCGGAACTCGCACAGTTCATTACTCTGATTGTCTGCTTGAATAAGTCGGAATTGACATGAATAACGTATTATACTTGCTTCCAATTAGTACCCATTTAAAGGGTGTACAAGAGTTGAATAGTTCTTAAAACAAATTTGATTACACAAACGAGCTCAGTTCCAGTCACTGCCAATCGTAATTCTTGAATTTAACTAAAGACTCATTCTCAATTAAGGACAACATCTGGGGCACGGGTCCGGGCTGAGGCGACCAGCTGTGGTTTTAAATTTAAGAAGACTGAATGAGACTTTCGTGAAGACTGTCACGGACAGGATAGCTTACAAACTACATTTGGTTTCGACCCGATCGTAGGAGTAATTCCGGTGGGTGAGCATGAGAGGCAGCTCCGGTAAACTGAGATAATGAGATCTTGATATGGATTTGATGAATGTACTGTGGTAGATAATTAATCACTATACCTACTTCATATTCCTTTAGAAATGCAAGTACGTACTCATTTTTACGTATTTGAAAGACATGCAGGCAATTTCGCACGCGCATGAAATCTAAACAAAGTGATTTAATACCCGGGGGTTGTTTTCGGTATAGTTGCATCTTATAACCGGAGTGTCGTTTATGTTTGCATGTAAAAGTATAACAACAACACCTGAGTCCGAAAGTTTAAATATTATCGAAATAGTGAACCTTTGGAGTAGTGAACCTTCGAAATACTGAGCCTTCGGAATAGTGGGCGGTTCCCATTTCCAGCGATGTAAGCGATGCGTAACCCTCAAAAATGCAATCACATGAAAACTCACGTCAAGTCATTCTACAACTAATTTTTTTCCGTCTGAGTATACAATAAGGTGTAATCACTCATTTAAACACGCCTGATTTGAAAGTTTGGCAGGAGTTAACGCGAGAGCGTTCTATTTATGGACCACAATACCTCCGAATTTGAGTCCCGTTCTTTGCGAGCAACCGTCACGGCATCCTCATTTCTGGTATTACGAATTCTGTTTTATCTCAGGAACATAGAACTGAGAGCCATCGTTGCCGTGGATACAAATTTCCCTTCCACATGCTTAAGCTGTGTTTTCGGTAACGCGCTCTAGTGTCGACGTTTGAAAAATGTCAAAGGTCCACCTTTTTGAAATTCGAACCACCCCCTGCGCAACGTGGGCCTGGTACTTCACGTCATGCAATAATCATAAAGATATATCATACAACTTGCGAGCTGCAAGACACTACCCTCCTAAGCTGCCAACCGGGAATGATAACACAGTTTCGGCGACTACTGACGGTATTGCCATTCCCGGCGTCGTCACGGTCAGCACCAATACATGTAAGCCACTGGGTAGTGTCTGCTGGACAGACAGCCAGAGTAGCTAGCCCCTGCCTGGAGTTATGATTTTCTAGCTGTAGTCCAAACCGTTCTGCAGCACACTGAAGGTTGGTTTTCCTAGTGTCATAATTTGGGCAAAGACATTAATCGGGCGACAAAAGCACGGCACCCGACCTCCACTCGCAAACATGACAGCTCCAACTTCTTTCATCGTACTTCCATCTTAAAGTCCTTGTTGCAAACTGCCCATGTGGTTCTAGTATCCGAAAATACTTACTACATAAATTCTTATTTTCGACACCCTTTCTTTATATTCTTTTCGCCTTTCTTGCCAAAAGCGATTTTTTAACAGTATTTGACCCTTCTCTCTGAGCGTATGATTACCGGTTGTCATCGNGTTCTGCAGCACACTGAAGGTTGGTTTTCCTAGTGTCATAATTTGGGCAAAGACATTGATCGGGCGACAAAAGCACGGCACCCGACCTCCACTCGCAAACATGACAGCTCCAACTTCTTTCATCGTACTTCCATCTTAAAGTCCTTGTTGCAAACTGCCCATGTGGTTCTAGTATCCGAAAATACTTACTACACAAATTCTTATTTTCGACACCCTTTCTTTATATTCTTTTCGCCTTTCTTGCCAAAAGCGATTTTTTAACAGTATTTGACCCTTCTCTCTGAGCGTATGATTACCGGTTGTCATCGGTTATTTCCGTACCCACATTTCCGGCTCATCAGTTCAGGGTCGGTACTTCTTGGATCCTTATAACATTTTCTAACCGTGTAATAAGGGTTAACAACGCGTGAGACAAGGACTTTAACGACTCATATCGTGTTTTCTTCCTTTCGTATGCGCAGCACATGTTCCCATCCCACGGAACAGTCAGCTCGATCACCAATACTCTTTAATTGCAAAAAGTCCGACCAGGTCACAATGTCTGGGCACTCATTGGGCAAGGTAATATTGTTTAGGAATCGAAGAGCCAACCCCAAGTCATCCCTGACTTTCCAGTCACTGGCCCGCATCACAGCTTTAGGTGTTTTCTTGGCTTCTTGCATCATTTGGAGCTAAGGCTCCCTCAGTGAATGAATTACATGGCACTGGAGGCCATACTCATTGGTTTTGTTTGACAGCATTACAATTACCCAGTGGAGAAGTTTTCAAGTTTTGTGCAACCCATACCTGGTGTTGCAGTTGTTGAAGACCTTCTCTGCCTCTTCTGCTGAACTCAGCTATCAAAGAAATCTTCGTTGCTTCTCTCACTACTTACTATAAGCACCGAACTACGGGACACGATGTAAACAACGCTCTAAAGTCAAGCTTATTTGGAGAAAAGCCAACTTTTCCATGCCGTGACACATATTCACCTATGACGTCGTTATACTCTAGTTTCTTGGGTTGGTGAGCTCCTTCTAGTCTCATTTTCTATGGTTCTATAGGTTTGATTATCACAACTTGTGGTGCGGCCGAGTACAGAATAATAGCTGTCCGGAGAGTTGTCGACATTAATATATATTTAAAACACGCTTCTCTACCTACATGTAAGTCAACATCGGTGACCCAAGATACAGATGCCTTCCATAGTTTTGGGCAGTAAAGTCGTCTGCTTCGCTACATGTCTACGGAGCTCTATTATTGATTGCTTGGTGCTGATTTTTCGGGGTCTTCTAGGTTTTTGCACGATTCCTTAAAACAATTCAAAAAAATGGGTGTATCGGTGTGGGAACATTCCATCTGTACTCGGTATTTTAGGCTTCGTTATTGTCGCCCTCTGTTGGATTGTATGCCTAACAGAACAGGGAATAATGGGAAAATGTCACGAGAATTGTGATATGTTTTCTTTTTTCGCTTAGCTAAAACATAATTGAAATTTGGAACACACCAGCACAACATCGGTTGGTACAAACACCTGTAAAAGTAAATTCATTGTTGGTGTTTGGAGATTACAGAGTCATCCCATAAACTGTAACACATGGATCTAATGTACTAATTTAAGCTGATGAATTGCAGCGAATTCACATGTGTTTCTGTAGACCCTCCCAAATTGCTTGATCGTACGCATGTGATTCTTAGTTGCTAACAGAAGAGGTATTTCTGAAGCATTTCCATTTAAAGACTGCTAGGCAACGCTAATTGTTTTTAAAGATTCTTCATTTCCTTTATCTCCAACAGTCACGAATATGAAAGAGTCTCGAAATACGTCAATAAAATAGAATTATTCGTAAATTACAAGCCTTTACAAAAATTATTCTGCCGTTTTGACTGTCATTTTCTAAAAATCAACTAAAATTCTGTAATACATACCGATAGCTAAACTGATGCCATGTTTACAGAACATGATCTTGCAATAAAAGTTGACTACATGGGCTTGCGTTAAATATTAAATTGCTTTTTTCAATATTCATTTCATAAGCAGGAAATTGAATTAATCATCCCATCGCTTGCATCAAATTGTGACTACAATTGAAAACAAGTTTGACGTTCATGTGGTTAACGATCAATGAGGTTGCTCACAACTAACCGAGTAAATCCGATTTCGCTCCGCTTTGTCTGCGTTTAATCGTAATTTGTAACTTAATAATTTACATATGTTATGCTCGCAGGTGGAAACAACAAAATTCGTGTTTCCGGAACACGACGAGTCCTATCGCTCCATTTACAAACTAGTGTGCCGATCGATTTCACAAAATACGACAGAGCTTCTGATGTCTGAAAACAGTGACGAGCTGAGACCACTTGAACTAGCCTCCAAAGTTACAAGGTTTGGTATTTTTATTGACATTTTCAACACCGAAAATACCTACCGATTTACGAAAAAACAACAAAGATTAAATGACGTCGCAGAATACATTGGACAATGACTGAAAAACCGCAGGCACAAATCGCCTCTTCACATGCTGGATCGGAACACCTACGACCAACTGCAGAATACAGAAGTTTCTCATGTACTCAGCACTCCGCCGTTTTCGTCGTGGATTCAAGTAAAAATTTCAGAGCTCTTTGGCTTGTTGATATTTTGGATGTATATTAAACTGCTTTACGTAATATTTTTATGTGTTTGATGTTTTATTACTCTGTAGAAATATTTTCAAGACATGCAGCCATTCACGTTCCAAATGTGAACTGCACAAGCTTCAGCAAATGTACTTAAGGACTACCTCAGCAACGTTTGGAATACTTCTTTGGACAACACACTATATTCACAATTGCCATTGTAATCATGAGTTTGCGTTTCGCATTTTTTACGAATTGGTTAATAAAATTTTCGTAAAATGAACATCTTCAGGTAAGTAGTAGCAACCGACGTTTCCAGTCACGAGACGGTGACAGACGGGCACCTTCCACATCGTTACTGATTTTTCGGAATCATCCTCACCGTTATTGTTCTGAGTGAAGCTAATTTAAAATTTCAATTCTTTTGCTATTTACTCTGCGCGTGTAAGCGCAGAGTACTGTTGTTCCTGGGTTTTCTTCAATTTTATTCTTATTCTTATTCTTAATCTTATTCTTCTTCCGACCAACTTTGAGGCTTAATAACTCCAAATTGGGTGCAGGTACGGTCTTTAAATTCAGCATATGACTTTTTACAGTATATAAATTTTGATTGGTTATATAATCATATTCCATATTGCACCGGAAGAGGTCGTTTGGTGCAAAGGTCATAAAATTTTCAAAATGGTCTTCTTCCTTCAGTATTAAAGCTATCTTTTTCAAATTCGGCGTACAGGTATAAGTCAACATGACAATTTAAAAAATTACTTGTATAAGTAATCGGGTCATCCAATCAGGTGAAATAGGTCAAATGTCATAAGGTGCAAACTAAAATTTTGAGCTAGACACTTCAAATTGACATGTCTGATTGCCACAGGTAAATCAAATCGGAATCCAAAGGTTCAGGTCATTTAGTGCAAACATGGGGTCATTAGGTGAATTTTTCTTCTGAAAATTTGATCTTTTCAATCAGCAAGTATTCTGATGTGTCAACCGTTAGACAACTGTGATTCTCAACATTAAACACATTTTCCATGGACTTTGCAATAATTCTCCTAAAGATGCTTAAAATGCACCGGATAAGGTCAATTAGTGCAAAGGTCATGTAACGTTCAAAATGTTATATCTCTTACGTTTTTCAAGGAATTCTTTTCAATTTCAGCACACTGGTGTAAGTCAACATGCCAATTAAATACCCTACTTTACTTCGCAATAGGCCTAACCAACCAGAAAAAATAGGTCGAAGGCCATTGAGTGCAGACTAAAATTTTGAGCTAGAGTTTTCAGAATTAGTATCTGTTTACTAAGTGCGATTGAGTATGAATTCTAAATTTTCAGGTCATTTGGTGCACCCATGTGGTCATTAGGTGCATTTTTCTTCTGAAAGATTGACCACTTCATTCATCTTGTATTCTGAAGTGCTTAAAGTAAAACATCTGTGATTATTAGCATCAACCACACTTTTAATCGAGTTAACAATGACTCCCTCATCGGGGCTCACAATGCACCGGAAGAGGTCAATTAGTGGAAAGGTCATCAAAAATTAATATGTAATTTCTCCTACAATTTTAAAGAATTCCTTTTCATATTGGTAAACGGGTTGCTGTCAGTAACTTCCTATAATAATTCTAGTAATACGCACTCGCAGAGTCCGTTATTGTCACGGCGTGACAATAATCTTTCTAGTTTGCTCTTGCAGTTACAGCTTCTACCAGGTCACCTTTGTATTTTTGGCTAAGCTTTCCTGTGATTGGAAGCTTCGTTATCATATTTCATCATTACTCTGCGCGTGCAAGCGCAGAGTACTGTTGTTCCTGGGTTTTATTCAATTTTATTCTTATTCTCCTTATTCTTCTTATTCTTCTTATTCTTCTTCCGACCAACTATGAGGCTTAATAACTCCGAATTGGGTGCAAGTACGGTCTTTAAATTCAGCATATGACTTTTGACAGTATATAAATTTGGATTGGTTATACAATCATATTCCATATTGCACCGGAAGAGGTCTATTGGTACAAAGGTCATATCATTTTCAAAATGCTACTCCTCCTCCAGTTTTAAAACTATCTTTTTCAAATTCGGTGCACAGGTATAAGTCAACATGGCAATTAAAAAAATTACTTATCTAAGTAATCGGGTCATCCAATCAGGTGAAATAGGTCAAAGGTCATTATGTGCAAACTAAAGTTTGAGCTAGACTCTTCAAATTGACATGTCTGAGTGACACAGGTAAATCAAATCGGAATCCAAAGTTTCAGGTCATTTAGTGCAAACATGGGGTCATTAGGTGCATTTTTCTACTGAAAATTTGAACTTTTCAATCAGCAAGTATTCTGATGTGTCAACCGTTAGACAACTGTTATTCTCAGCGTTAAACACATTTTCCATGGGCTTTGCAATAATTCTCCTAAAGATGCTTAAAATGCACCGGATAAGGTCAATTAGTGCAAAGGTCATGTAACTTATAAAATGTTATATCTGTTACGTTTTCCAAGGAATTCTTTTCAATTTCAGCACACTTGGGTAAGTCAACATGCCAATTGAATACCCTATTTTACTTCGCAATAGACCTGACCAATCAGAAAAAAATAGGTCAAAGGTCATTGAGTGCAAACTAAAATTTTGACCTAGAGGCTTCAAAATTACATATCTGTTCACTAAGTGCGATTGAGTTTGAATTCTAAATTTTCAGGTCATTTGGTGCACCCATGAGGTCATTAGGTGCATTTTTCTTCTGAAAGTTTAACCAACTCATTCATCTTGTATTCTAAAGTGCTTAAAGTAAAACATCTGTGATTTTTAGCATTAACCACACTTTTAATTGAGTTAGCAATTACTCCCTCATTGCGGCTCATAATGCACTGGAAGAGGTCAATTAGTGCAAAGGTCATCAAAAAATTAATATGTAATTTCTCTTTCAATTTTAAAGAATTCCTTTTCATATTGATAAACGGGTTGCTGTCAGTAACTTCCCATAACAATTCCAGTAATACGCACGCGCAGAGTCCATTATTGTCAATAATCTTTCCAGTTGTGTTTGTTGTTATACACCTGCCATTTGCCATCTCATTTTACAATCGGCACGCAATGTTTGAACGAGAGCTTTGGCGCTATAACTGACACCTCTACTCGACTTTTTGATTTATGCTAAGTACGGTTGACGTAGTTGGTCAGTTAGATGTGGACTCGCCAGAGGCCGATGTTATCATTATTATGCATCTGTGTTATGTCCTCATGGTATCGCTTTTATTGTTAAATTTTCTTATTGGAGTAGTGAGCAATGTCGTCTCGCGGATATCTGCCCATGAAAAAAGGTGATCTTACCGAATAGGTTGTCAGTAATGCTGTCATTAGATAAGCTTCAAATCGCACGATAACTACCTATTTTACGGGGAAACAGAGTTCCGGGTTTAGTGACCTAGAACAACAGACTGTATATAAGTTTTATCTGGAAAATCGAACTTACAAAGTCCGAATTGAGGGTGTCTTATCACCTTCATCAACGCCAGGTTTCGTAAATGCTGGAGTACCACAGGGTAGCGTACTAGGCCCCTTACTCTTTTTACTGTACATCAATGATCTTCCAGACACGATAAGCTCTAAAACATTCTTATATGCTGATGACACTGCAATATTCCACCCATTCTCAAAAGAGCATCCCCATGACTCCTTACAATTGCAAACTGACCTTAACAAACTCTATGACTGGTCTCACAAATGGAAGATGAAATTTAAACCTGAAAAAAGTGTTGATCTTATATTTTCTAAGTCTAATAATACTCATTTCCAAACAAATCCAACACTGGAATTATCACTCAATGGGGAAGTTATCCCCAATAAGTTCACG
>NMRA01000009.1:1972914-2010201 GCA_002633005.1 Phoronis australis
ACTTAACTCAAACGAAAATATGGTTTTATTTGAAATAGTATCAGAATTTCTTTATAACATTAAATCTCTTTGTGTGAGTGGATAGAATTTTATACATCTGTATGAAAATAAATTATTTTCATTCGTTGTCATATATCATTGTATTCTTAACATCAGTTTTTTTATTTATGTATTTGTATATAATCATTGTATATAGACTTCTTTGTATTTTTTTTACCCAGATCTAATGCCTCTTGGCGCTTTCTGGGTTATGTATATTCATTGTATTCTGAACATTAAAAATAAAAAAAGTTGTTTGTTTATGATTGATGGAATGTAGCATTGATAAAATCAGGATATTTTGAGAATTAGAATTTCGAGGAACAGATTGGTCAACAGTTGTAAACTGACACGGATGCGCACACAATGACAACGCCATCCTTTACAGAGACACCTTCACTTTACTCACCGTCACAGGGACTAAATCACTTCATTTCCTCTCGACACATATTGTTCAGGTCATTGAAATGATGTTAAAAATCATAATTTGTTTTTCGGGATGGTTGTTAAACTTTTAGAGATTTGTCCATTGGACGGTAATTGCCGATGAGTTTGATGGTAGATATCAATTAATTGCTATCGCGGGAAGAGTAATGGTCAGACCAGTTTCTATTGGAAAACAACAGTTTATTTCAAAATTTCATTTCAAGATTTCCCAGTTCAGGCATAACTAGGGCCGAAATGTCCTTGGAACCCAGGTTACATCAAGACAAAATCTCTCGTCCCGGGCCGTCACATGTCACCAGTCTTGCTACTGGTTTAGCAGCCTAATGAAGGAAATATGCGACTGCAATCATTGCTCACAGCTTTTGAACAAACTACTCGCTTTCCAAAGAATATCAGTACAAAGGCTCGTCCTCAGTGTTTTTCATTTGGTTAGCTTTAGGAACACGCCCGAGTGTCGCCTTTTGTGTATTCCTGAGGTGACGTAATTCCAATTACGTAACTCGTTGTTTGCAATATCCCATCCTACACCAGGTTGTATACAAATGCATATTTCAGTAGTTTTAATCGACCAGGTACTGATTTTAAAACATATCGCCTCACTTATTCTGGCACTAAAATATACAACAGGTGGTAAACGTATACGCTCAGTACGCCAAAATCTTGTTGATTTCTGTTCAATATATGGCAATCTTGTAGTTTTTTCTAAACGTGTTTCAGCGATAACCTATGTTGAAATAAACATTTGGTTTTAAAGACCGTCCAGTGTTTGTTATGATACTTGTTTTGTGATAAACCCTTTGTTTTAGTTCTATGGCTCCTAATCACATTTGAAAACACCACAGACCGAATGAAGTTCATTGATTTCTGTTCAATACATGGTAATCTTGCAGTCTTTTCTAAACTTAATATACTTTGGCAGTAGTGCCGCTCTGTGCAGAGTTCGTAAAAACGATACGACATTGATTATTAGGTCTCTTCGATCTTTCCGCATTTCTCGAATTGTCTAAAACTACATGTACATGTACTACTGCACAGATGCCATCCGCACACAGGGAGTATTTTTAGACAATACGAGAAATGCAGAAAGAAATTACCTTACAAACAATGTCGTGTTTCTATTCAAAATTAACGAGTATCAACGACAACCTATGAGCTTCGCTCAGTCATGTTGAGACATCTATTTGGTGTTAAATCCCCTCCCTTGCCTGTTTTGACTCATGTTTTGTGATTATCAGATCAAGCACATAAAGTTTGAGGCAAGATCGTGACCTGAAATTTTATGCGCTTAGTTTGAAGAAATAACGAGTTGCCATTTAAATCAGGGCAAGCTGAGACGAATACTGTTATGTATCGGTAAGTGGTCTAAGTGATAATAATAATAATAATAATAATAATAATAATAATAATAATAATAGTAATAGTAATAATAAAACCTTGGATGGAAAAGGGTTACAGCCGCTTTAATAACCTCATACGTCTTTTTCGTTTGTTAAGCAGTCTTGTTTTGGTTTAAGTAAGAAAACGAGACATCTGACTGTATCTGTATTATATCCTGTACTTCATGATATAATTTATGTATTAATGTCACTGTACCTAGACTATTGCGTTCTAATTAGAATTTACTAGTTCAAGTGCTGTACCTTGAACAATAAAACGTTCTATGTCAGTGTTATTGTTTCAATATATCTTGTTCATTATGGTTGCTCCTCCTATCACTTGTCTACCTTTTAAGTTACAACTTGATAAATGCGCAAGAGAACTCTATTTTGCGTACATGAGGGCTACCTTCATTTGTACGGATCATATTTATTAGAACCGCATTTCATCATATTTTGCTGGCTAAAAACGAAAATCTATTTAGTGGGATTTTTCAATTAACGAGCGTCTTATATATTTGTGACTTGAAAATAAAGGGAACTTGTAATCTTTAAAAACAACGAATATTGCCTAGTAGTTTTTAAATGGAAATGCTTCAGAAATACCACTACCATTAACAACTAAAAACCAAATACACACGATCATGCTATTTGCGAAGGTCCACGAAAACACAGGGGAGTTCACTGCAATTTATCAGTTTGTAACTTTACTTAGTAAAGTACATGTATGTCCATGTTGAGGTGAGAATGGCTCTGTGAGGAATGCGGTGTCGTAATGTTTAAGTCACTATATCAAATTCTCTTGACACAGCGGTAAATCTAATGCGCCAAGTATCGCCTTGAAAGTGGGGATCCAGCTCTATGCAATCCCATTTCTCATCTGAATGATATACAAGTTGAGACCAGTTGTGATAAAGTAGTAAATGGCCGAATCAAATGTTCGTTTATTTGACAAAATGCAGGGTTACCTAAAACATTGATGCAAGGCGTCGTTACTGAAAAGGCAGTTTTACTGCTCTAAAAACATAAACGATTTATCGATGAAAATTCCGACGGGCGGTGATCAGGCGGCTATTTTTGAGCCTCGCTGAAGTTTCAATCTGGGTCATAATAAATAGGTCATGCCAAATAGCGTCCCCGGTCAACAAAATCAGCCAAAAATCTAATCCGAGAACGACAACGTTTCATTATGGATGCATACAGTATATATACACTGAGAGTTTTAACTTAAAAGGTCCTTACAGGGAATTGCGACCTAATATCAAGTATGTGGTTTTTACCGAGACGGTCGTCTGCTCGCAGCGTTCAACCAAGGAGTGTAGTAGTATAGGAGAGTTCACTTGTGAGTTCGCTGTTACCGCTACTACTAGCGCCACCAAGTGGTGAACAAGCTACGGTCAACCAGGAAGCGCCAAAACAATGGGGACGGACGCATTTTGCAGTGCGATAAATTGCATGAATTCATCCACGAAAACCCCAGACGTGTCATTTTGTAGGTTTCCTAAGGATCCAGAAAGGTAAGGATTATCTGTTATTCAATAATATGATACATTGTCTTTCATTTTGTGTGTTCTGTTCACGGTTGTTAGACNATTTTTGAGCCTCGCTGAAGTTTCAATCTGGGTCATAATAAATAGGTCATGCCAAATAGCGTCCCCGGTCAACAAAATCAGCCAAACTCTAATCCGAGAACGACAACGTTTCATTATGGATGCATACAGTATATATACAATGAGAGTTAAGGTCCTCACAGGGAATTGCGACCTAATATCAAGTATGTGGTTTTTACCGAGACGGTCGTCTGCTCGCAGCGTTCAACTCTCCGTCGCTGCCGGACTTAGCGTAAAATCTGCTTTTTGGGATACAGTCCTTACCTCAAGTTCAGCAAATCAGCACAGTTTCCACTGTTATATTCCAATGCTGTGATCAACATGGGGAAACTGTTTCTGTTACTATTTACAGTCCAAAAGGTAAAACGTGAAAATAGACGAAGAAAACTAAGAAATTTATCGAAGCTATAACGACACACTGCCTCTGAGACAACTTGGTTCAGGGAATGCTCCAATTTTTATATTCCCGTACGGATTGTTTCTGAGTTTCCGACAAACTTTTGATATTATTGAATGGTTCAGTGCTTTTACTTGTATATTTCACAAACTAAAAATTCTGATCAATTTATTAAGAGAAAACTTTACTGTTTATTCAACACTCACAGATTGTCTTGTCGAATACAGGAACCGGCTTTTGTACAGTACTTGGCAAACTTATGACGTCGTATAACAGCAAGCTGGATCACACGGCAACAAGGTCTTGCCACGACGATGCAAATAAGTCCATATATGGGATAAATAGGTTATCCCACATACATAGCAATACTACTGCGATACTGGGCGGAATGTCCCACATGAAATGAATTCCAGATAGGATATGCCTGTAGTATTCCTATGTAAGCGGGATAACTTATATTTATTTTTACGGTATATGCGCTTATTTAGGCCCATGTGCCTACATCTGAAAGACACGATGCTTGTGTCTATAAGCCAAACAAATGTTTCAAGCTGATGCTCTGGTGCACCCTACAATTTAAAAAAATGTGAGCTACTATTCGGCTCTCGCAATGCGCTGAAGATTCTCAATAAATGATACTGGCTCGCTCGGTACTCCTGGCCTTTTGTGCGTGCGCGCACAGTAGTTAACATCCAGATCAAGCACTTATTGGAAAATGTTCCCGAGGATAATTAACTCGATGGTTGCCTGCGTGCCGCTAGATGGGGCGGTAGTGCTGGCGCGTGTACCGCTCCACCTAGTGGCACGCAGGGAACCCGCGAGCGGAGATGTGAGCTCTAGTGCTGGAATTGACCTACCGCCAGGATTATGACGGACGGCTTAATTGACCAATCAGAACAAAGCATTCTTGGCACAACTTCGTCCGCGTTTCCAAGCCGCTATTTTACCCGACAAACCACACGTAGTCGAGTAAAACTTACTTTAGTCGATAGATCAAGAAATTGTCCGCTAAGAATGGGGAAACGGTGTTGATATGGCGTGTGTAGCGCCGACAGACGTTATGCTGCTCCAGAATAATATCCCGTCATTTTTTGGCATGTCCGAAGCCGAAAAATGATGTTGAAAAGCGTAAACTATGGATCAAACTGTACGGCCACACGAGCAGTTGAACTTAGCGATGTTGCTTGATAACTCGAAGGCTGTAATAAACACAAATATATTAGTTCCAAGATACGCACTTTTCAGCTTGGTGGCTATGGTGAAGGTGCTATCTCAGATTGTGACTCCCGAGTTTCCTACGTCTGGCCGCCTTTGTCTCGACACCTGCTGGATCTCAGCATTCTAGCGGTATAGTCCCCGGAAATTGTTGTTTTCAAGGACATTTTCATTTTTTTTATTTATTTCAACCTAACAGAGGTACGTTTTTGTTATTCATAAACCCGTAGGCTGGCGTTCAAATGAACTTCTCTCCCGGTCAAAATTCAGAGATTCGATCTGCACAGGGATCGAGGGCACTGGATTACTGCCGGTAACTCAAAGCCTTGGTCGAGCTGTTGTCACTAAACATAAACTGTTGAATTACTTTTTGACGTGTACCTCTAGTATACACTATGTCTGTAGAGTTAGACATAGCTCATTTTGAAGTTGTTCAGACATGATATTTAGATTTATGAAGCTTCAAAAAAGAAGTTGAGTTATTTTTGTAAATACCCTATTTTTGCAACTACCACACCAGACTTTTGTAACCATACTACGACTTAGTAATTATGCTACCTTCAAAACTAAATGAAAGTTACCTTTATGGAATGAAACTACAAAAAAGAAGAACGTAGGCCTAACTTAAATGTCTTAATGGTGCAAACGGACAATTCCATAGGCGGATTTAGGAGGGGGGGCAGCCCCCCCGCAAGCAAAATGAAACAGCAAGAGCGTGAAGCGTGAGGAAATATTGAGTTCAGTAACTAGGACCGGTAGCGGAAGACGGGGGCTCAGACCCCAGATCCCGGCGGAATCGTGTTCCTGTTTTTTTAGTCCACCGATAGATTTTCTGAACAGAAGGTCCAAAGGTCTGCATCCCAGGCCCCTGCAACTTTCGGGCCGCCTGTGTACATACAATTGCACTTTGTCCAATTCCACGAGGCAGCATGTTGGACCCCCCTTGTGGTATCCTAGATCCGCCACTGAGTTCCAGACATTAAATTGACTGACTTAGACACAACCCTAGACCTACCCCGCCGGAGCTAACTGTTTGCCTAGGACGAGATGAATGTGTACATGAGCTATGAACCTAATTTTTTGATCAGAATATTTCGTTACAAGATTAGAAAAGCGTAAGCAGGGCTGTCGAGTCGACCTAGTCAGAGACTATAGTGCATGTGTTGTCTGTAATCTATGACCTACTTTACTCCGGGAGTTCCACCAGTTGTGACCTACTTTTTATTTGGCGAAATTTAGCAGACGACAGAATACAAATATCGGTGAATCTTCACTGATTTTATTAGAAAGATCATGAAATCTATGGAATCGTACAGATAATTCGACTTTAAGGTACATACCCAGCTTTACATGAACATATCGTATCAGTGGCCTTGTCATTTGCCAGGTGAAGGTGGCCCCGAGGCAGAGGGGTTCTTCGGATTTTCGCTGGTTCTTGAGCCATTTTTTCATCGTCATCTTTACAAATTCCCATATCATGAACTCACGATTCTCTGTTGAAAAGCATCGCCTCTTGTCTCTGTCGAAGCGTTTTCAAATAGTGCAAAAACACTCATCGATTCCACCAGGAACGTCGTTTAGCGACAGTGTATTTGCCTCTGACATCTCGTTCGAATGTCGGGTATCACGTGACTTTTCGCATAGGGGCGGAGCTTGCGATAGGTCAATTGGCATTCCAGGGCAAGAGCTCTATGCTCTTTTAAATGAACATTTCAATCGGCGTGTCATGTTAGTGTCTAGTTATGTGTTAACCTTTCTTGAATTGTCGATAATGTTGGTTTAAAATGACCAGAATATTAAGGGAAAAATGTCAAGTGTATTTTGTTACGAGCTTAGTTGAAAGCTGTCTTATCATCTCAGAATCATAACATAAGCAACAGTAACTGTGTGACCCTGTTTCGCGCAGTTAAAAATGTAAGACGCACAGTTACAACTTGTGAGATGTGCCGTCACGCGGTAGCACAGCCTGGGAAGACATTACCAGAAATAGACACAATCCAATTATTATCGCTAAAAACACTGACATGGTTCATGGGCCTACCGCTGAACAACTTCTGTATTAATGCAATTTTTATCAATGCAGTTTCTGAAAGTCGCTGTACTGTCAACTGCCAAAGGACTACTGGCTACACGTGATTCTTTGAGTTAGAACCGTTGGTAACTTATCCGATTAAAATATCGAATGACAATGACATCTCCGTGGTGCCCCTTACTATTCGGATAACACCTCATAAATTCTTATGAAAACCCTGGACATGTTGATTCAAGTAGTACAGACAGCTGCATTTCACCACGTGAGGGTTCGCTTATAATATCCTCATGAAAATCGAGGTAATCCTAGACAGAAACAAATAGTGGGTAACTGAAAAGAAATCCGTATCAGGGGCTCGAGACAAGCAGTCTAACCACGACTTCATGGTTTTGTATTTTTCCGACACTCAGTACCGAAATATGGCGATGCAAAAGGAAAAGCATACCATTATCAAATTTAATAGATTTAATTTTTGTTCCCGTTTAGTCACCCACATGAAAAGGAATGGAGCTTGCATGTATCAACCCAGGTGATCTAATTAAGTTGTCAATAATTTAGAATATTACCGTTATGTGGTATGCTAATTGCTATCTCTTCAATTCATAACCAGCAATTATAAGTAAACCGCTTTCACCTTTAGAAGTAAGGGTTTGTTCGCAAAATTCATAGCTCACGCAACGTATAATGACATTATTCATATGTAAGCTCTCAGATAACATCACGCACATAGTATTATGATTCACACCAAAAAGACAAATGCTCGACTCGCAGATCATTTATGCTTGGATCCACAATGTCAATTCCATATTTCCTTTTCAGGTTCATTTTTAGTTTATCTACGCATGCGCATCGATCGCTATGGGAATTGCTTTTGTGTGCGTTTTCTTCAAGATATTGTTGAAACATCACTTCTGTAAAATTTGTTGGAAAAGGTTTTAAGCGCGGCTGACGGTTTCATTTTACCGCCCAGCACTGCCATCTGTATGCATTATTAATGGACGCGGCTCCCCTATGTTATGAAATAAAGGAGTGGGGAGAACGCGCGATTATTTAATGCACTTCGAAGTCCACAACAGCTTGGTTCAAGTCACTGTTTGCAAAATTGATCTCTATGGACAACATATTAGATCTCAGGCACTTCTCGCTGCCGCGAATTCAAAACCGTTTGATTATATCTGGAGTACAGAGAGCTGTAGCAGGTGACGACCGGGCAAGTTTCATCGCATCACTGAAACACTGCTACCAGGCGCGTGTTCGTCTATTTGATTACAACTTCTGGATATCTACTATAGCGAAAGACAGCGTGGATGGTGTGGAGGAAATCTTCAAAGATTTGACGGATGAAGAACGGTTTTACTTGATGAATGGAGAACTGGAGGTTAGTGAAGTAGTATATATTAAGATTGTGGTCACATTCGCGTCTCAAATCTTTTCATAATTCAGGTAATGTAGGATCCCAGGAAAATGTCCAAATTTGGCTCACTTTGGAACATTATAGTTCGGAAATATCGGATTCATACGGGACTTTCAGATATTACTTTATGCACTGGTCTGCAATATGCTTTAGGAATTGTTTTGAAACTGCTTCACTTTTGCATTTTTGTCTATCCTAAAATACGACTTTTATGAACTTCATGCAAAAATAAATCAACAATCCTATGAAAAGAAAACGAAACGACATGTTGTCGTGTAACTCTGTTCAACTTTGCGCACTTCATCCATGCTCTGTTGTTGCTGATTGGATCCCACATCGGGGAATAGTTGGACAACAAATTAGGGGCATTTCAAAGTTGACATGTTACAGATACAGAAAACCGAATACGTATTCGTTAACGATAACCCCGACTTGCGCACACGTTTAGCTAACCTGTGAAGGTGTACCAGCATTTTATCTGTGGTAAAAACACAGTAATCTCAATTCAGTATTAGCTCCTGTGCTTGGGGAGAAGATATGTGCCTGCAAGTAGTATCTTGGGTTGAATGCGGGCGTCATTTTTGCGTCTGTTACATTTATAATTCTTTACACAGCTGACTCAAATTTGCACCAAGGCCGTCAAATCAAACGTTGTAGATAAATAGCGTATGATTAAATCAATTCATAGACAAATAATAGGCCTAGTTTTAGAAATAGACAGACTAAAAAGATTCAGTGTCGTAAACGTAAGTGTACAGAGTACCTGCATGCTGGAGACCGACATTTTTAGTGACTCCTGGTGTTGCGTTACCCTCTGACACAGTGCTACCTATACTGAAAAGGGGCTCTATGGAAACAAGATGAACGACATACGGAATTCCGTGTGTGGACATCAATGCGCATGCTTGGTAGGAAGTACAGGTTGTATACCGATCACATCGCCACCACTTGCACACGCCTTTATGTACTGTACTTGTTTAGAGTTAAGCCACTGGATCAGGGTTTCCTTGATTTTGTTTATTTAGATCACTGCCCGTTTTAAGAAAATGCAACTATGCAAGTCAACTGTGATCGCTATACTCGGTAACTGTAAACTGAAAACGGTTTCCTTGATGTCAACCAATAGGAATGACTGAATGTTATGACGTCGGTTTCAGTAGTTAAGCAAATGAGAAGCAATGTTAACAACATCGACAGTGCTACCTTTCGTACCACTGTGAAAGAGTATAGACGCTGTTTTTGATTCAGTGAATTTCTAAAAACTCAAAATTCTCAAAGCAATTGTATACATTTCAAATCACTGTCAGAAGTTGACTGTGGGTTTAGTTTAAAAGATAGCAATGCTTTGTGATTGTGCGTGGATGTAGAGAAAATGATAAACCCAACGATTAATTTCTTATACATTCGCAATAGCATATCTAAATATTAGGATAATTATATTAGATACTACTTAAATGTATATACCTCTATGTGCATTAGCTTTTTTATGAATTGTTTACAACCCAGATATAATGCTTTGCGATTTCTGGGTTTGTCATCATTTCTTTGCATGTCTTGTGTATTCTTAAATAAATATATATCACTTTAAAAATTAATTTCTTACATAACAACCACTAATTAATACAAGTGAAACCTGTTGTTGATTAAGTACACCAATAATGAAGAAGAGTAGCGCCCTCTGTAGGGATAACTTCAATCAATTAACCATAAACAATCAAACATCTTATCTGCTATCTATTATGTAGGACTCGACACTTTTCAGTGGATGACAGTCATGTTGGTTGATCCTCGTACTAACACACACTGTACTGTGTGTCACAATGAACATGCTTGTAACAGTCCTTCGTGACTCAACACAATTTTGTAATATCGCTGTACCCGCGATACACTACGCTGGCCACAGTCCTTGAGACACGTGAGGCAGTTTTTTACTCTACCCACAATCCCTCTTGTTGGTGACAGTTCCTCGTGACACAAAACGTGTAGGCAGTCAGGCCATAGTCCCAGCTCTCGGGAACTTTGGATCAAATCCTTCTCTCGATATTCAAAAGTCATTACAGTGTTAAAATGCTCAAAAGCTTAACATGTGTTGTTTGATGACATTTGTGCAGTGGTGATAGTGATGCTCATTTTTCTTAAGGTTTACTTTTACCGAGAAGTGCGACAAAATAAATTTACCCAGTCTGATCAGAAAATTCCAAAGCAGTTCAAGAAGATTTAGTCTTGTGCCAAAACCAAGGAGGTCCTTCTTGACTTTTTAATGAACAATGAGCAAGTGCCAATGTTGAGACAATTCCGTACAAATAAATATCTATATCAAAATTTATATTTATATCTATACCCCTGCTTCTGCCTCTCCCTCTCTTCCTCTCTCCCTCTCCCCTGTCCTATAGGAAATACAATTAGATTTTGGCCCAATATCTTATAGGATATCCTGTAGGATCTTAAAGAGCTTCATATAGGAAATCTTATAGGATTCTCATAGGAACTGCTAGAGGATCCAATAAGAAATTCAATAGGAATTCCTATAGGAAATACTATAGGCTCCTATAGAAATCGCTATTGGAAATCCTATTGGAAATTTCCGTAAGAGGGGAGGGGTGGCTGTTGGAATACGGTAATCTGAAATTTCATTGGATGACTCTGCCATTAACCCCAGATCAAAGTATTGAAAAATGTGAACTGCAAATGTAAACGGAAAAAAGTGAGTGATGCAGAAACATGCTTTTGTTTGAGGTCAGGTATGCCATGTTCCAAGCTGGGTGACTGCTGAGAATGATTAACACGGTGTCTCAAAAGGTTTTTGCTGACAATGATGATGATGGCCACTTGATAAGTATGTGCTGTGTTATTAAAGATTTTAAAAATTGTAATAATATGGAAAATATTGACAACATTGTCCTGCTCATTGTGTGTTCAGTGTGACTTTCAGAACTGTATTCAGTGCCTCCCCCGCACTAGTCTCAGTTGACAATGAACAACAATGTGGATAATGACAATTATGACAGTATTATAATGAAAGTGATGATGGTTAATTCAGTGAAGAAGCATTGGAAATGTAAAGTTATCTATATTTCTATTTATATATCAAATCTTCATCAAGTTCCAAATAGTTAAAAATATTGTTCTTTTGATATATGAGCTCAGTAGGCAATAGTATGTTTTTTGGCCAACAGGAGGCGTTGCTAAAATATTTAAATTTTTTAACACCATTTAAATTAAATTTAATAATAATTATCACTTGTTTTGTCTAGTAGCTTCATATTAACAAAAACAAATCAAATTATCTCAGTGTTGTTGGTTTTTAAATAATTGTTTTCTGTGCCAAATTTTTCAAAATGTCAAATTTTTAAGGTCAAATTTCTAGAAAACGTCCAATCCAAACCTTGGAAACTGTTAAGATTCTTAAAGTATATTACTGAAACCACCAAAATCATATTGCCCTCCAAACGTAGCCACGGAAGTTATTTTCTAGGCCTCCTAGAGTTGAATGGACTATGGCTTACGTGTCTTACTACGCGCAATGAAAGTGGCGAGCCGTTAGTTAACTTCATATTCGTTAACCATTGCCCTTGCCCTTTAAAATCTTTCACGAGATGAACCACATGATGTTATCTCATCATATCGGGCTGTTACAATCTGACCTCAAAAAGATCTAAAACCATTATGGTACATTGACTCTAGAACAAAAGAGGTAAACATCCTTATAAGTACATGTAAGCATCAAAAGTACCGGGTATGTGTAAACAAGCTTGACCCCATGGTTTTAAAACTCATAGGCACAAATCATGAAACTTCAGTAGCGCTAACTTCACTAATTACATAATCAATATTGATTCTGATAATCACTCACAAATATAAAGTTTGAAGAATTAGAACATTGCACTTGACTTAAAACTTTTCCTAAAATATGTAAACAGTATCTAAGCTGTTAAATGAAAACCTTTTTGAGCAGTCGGTATCCTGCAGCAGACGACTGCGGACACGTCAGAGCTACACAAGGGGTGATGACGTATGCTTCCACCTTGCGTAAGCAGCTAGGCATCTGCGAAAATCTTAATGTTATGCTAATTTCGTTCATTAGCTATACACTCATTTTAGCTCAGTCACATGTGCGTATGTGCATTCGTTTAAAAATCCACTCGTGCAGTGTTAAGAACAGTTCTATATAAAAACTAGATGATGGGCTATGTATGCAAAAGCGCCATTTTTTAAGCTTAGCGCACCAGCTGGCCTTGACAAAACAAACATGAGCCTGGTTTTGAGGAGTTTCGGTGTTTGTTGTAAACTGTTTTACAAACACTGTGTATTATTTCTGAAAAATAGCAAATAAAAGTACTGGGAAGAAGGTGAATTTCTGTTAGCAACAACATATCATCGCTTCACACTATAGCAAAAATAACCATGTAACAAGAAAGATTAAAAATAAAATACAAGAAAAACTAGTTTGAATGGAGTTATTAATTTGTTATGTTCTCCCACGTTAGCCTACAAAAATGTTATTTTTATTTCGGTCCATATCAACATCACCTCGTATACAGTCGATCTTACCTCGCCAAAAGGTGTCGCGTTATCTTGTGAGGAAGGTGAGTACACGACGCATTGACGTCAGTGGTTCGTGTGCCGCTATGGTGTAACGTATCTTTGCCGCTTATGTGAACCATGAAGTTGTGAGCAAAGCGGGTATATGGTTTTTTCATCTTCCTCGAGAACTCGAAATGCTTCTGAAGTTGAAAGTATGAAAAGTATGCCTTTAATACCAATTATGAGGCCGTCATGTTATCTCCGTGTCTGTGGCCGGCATTGTTCTATTTCAAAATTAATTATTTTCACCCACACCAATTTTTATATAAAACTAAAACAAAGTGTCAAAGTCTGTCTCAATAGATACAATTTGTAATGCCTTAGGATTGTTCGTGAGTGCAAATGTTTTGAAAAATTAACTATGAATAAATTATACTGTGTTACCGGCTTCAGATGCAATGAAACTAATTGAAGCGCATGCATATATATATTAGCAAACATAGCACCAAAATATATTTCTAAAGTTGAATTGTGGCTCGGTTCATGGTGGTTTCAATTCACACATGCCCATACACCCATGGGTCAGTACTGGTGCCTGCGCGAATAACTTATATACCAATGGTTAGTGCTGTTTGGCCTTTTAAAACTAACTACATGTATGAGCATGGGTTTCGCAATACCAAAAGACATAATGAGATTGCAACATGTGAGGCATGAACCGATAGATAAACAAGTACATTAGCGAATCACAGACTCTTGGTCCTTTGCATAATTTAACGTGCGTAAAGCCTTGACAGCACACACCTACCAGGTTACACTTAGGTTGAGTATATAACTCAGAAGTATACGCGTTGTATGCTCAGTGTTTACCATGAGATTTTCCCGCTCATTGGTGTCACAATCGATTGTATGCCTTTATGATTGAAAACTATAAAAGCTCACGCAATCTCGTGTTCCTTACCACAAATTTATAAAACAAAGTCAGGGCCATCCGTTATGGCTGCTTAAACAGAAGTACATATGACTAAATGGTGAAACTTACACGAGCTTTTGAGAAGCCACCTAATGTTTACTGACATCCTTTTGAAAGCGGAGTAAATGGACTAATTTCGTTACACTATGCTAGTTATATGTTTTAACGGCCTCAAAGCTATGTACATATAGGACCATTTCGACAATTCTTTATAATCAGCCAAATATCTACAAAACTGTAAATTTTAACTCAGAAAAATAAATATATTTTGAAAGTAAGAGACATGTAGGGGATTCCAAAATTGTATTTCTTGTAAATGGAGTTCGAAGTCGATCTTTGACACCAATAAATGCACCAGTAAGAGGGCATAACACATTTGATTGTCTTTAATTTATTGCTAAAAAGGTAAATACATTTTAAGGAAGGATCATAGTTCAAGTTCATTGTTCAAGGATCAATAATGTACGCTAAGTTTTCAACCTTCCACTTGCTTAATTATTACGTTTACATCCATATTTGCCAACAATGAAGAAGCTAAATTGGTCAGACAACCTCAAGTAATATTTTGGATAGCACTTTTAAAAAAGATTTTACTGAACTAACACAAAAACGAATTTTTACATTTTAGGAACACGGATTAAAATTTCCGGGAGAACAGTGCAAGAACACTGGGGTGTGCGAAATTCTTGTTGCCTGATTAAATATCATGATTCATTTTGATCTATCACATGCACAAATTCGGTTCAATTGTATTGAAACCGTCTCATTCACTGAACTTGGACTCGGCAACTAGAGGCTAGCATCTATCTGGACATTCAGCTCTTGAAGGAACGATGAAACGTATTCATTTATTTCTCAATGGCGATGTCCATAAAGTTAAAGTTTTCTTTGTATTATGTGTTTTGATGATAATAAGTTTTGTTTTCCACATAACAAAGTGCGTGAACAGTGAAGCCAAAATATACTGAAATGGCAACGTCGTCTTTTTCATTGGTAAAGTTGCATACGCTGTTCCACGAACGGACATGCGACCAGCTACGACTTTCTCAAAACCTCCACGATGAAATAAATTAAGATAGCCCAAAAGAAATTGCAATCCTGTTGTTCAATGATACATGTATCACGCGCTTTTTTGATTTAACGTACCCATTGGAGAAAACCACGTCAATCCTGTTTTGTGAGAATCCAGACGTACGTGCTAAAACGGTTGTACTGAACCTACATGTACCTGTAGGACTCGTGTAATTGCGACATGAAACTATAAAGCGCACCGAAGGCAATGGTCACAAACTTGTGTCTTGTTCAGTGGAGTGTAGTTAAGTCTTGTTCATAGCTTTTTGTACATTTCATTTTTATGGAACTAGTGTAAACCTCTTTTTAAGGCAATAATGATCACAATTTTTAATAACTCTAAAAAGCTACAATTATGAGTGATACAAATTTATCACAAACGTGAAACAATTTTTGCAAAATTTTCAAATTTAGAAATCTGGCTTGAAAAGCGCTTTTTGCTCAACTTTTCCTCACATAGGCCGATTAAACTGACAACTATTGGGGTTTGCCAGCCCACCCGAAAACCTAAAAAGTTACGCCTCTGACTGGTCGCGAAAAAGTTTACTCATATGAATGCTTCTGTTATGGGAGGTACCCCTCGGGATACAAACGGACTTTAGAAATGTATGTTACGTTCTTAACACGCTGTCTTTGAAGACACAGAAATGCACAAAATGAAAAGCATGCAAATCGACAGTGTCTTGACGTTTATACACAGATATACGGGTACATGATAACTTAAATGTGCTCTGATACACGAACTCTTTTCTTGCAGATCAAAGATGGAGCATTTTTCGAAAATTTACCCAATATGAAGAATAGGCTGGCGATGTTTCCTTGGGAGAGAAAGCGTTTGAAGAAGTTGTTCCCAGTGGGCCTGTCGAGATCTCTTCTCATTGCAATTTTTACCAGATCGATAAATGTAGTCGAATGCTTAATACAAAGCGGTGCTAATTCCTTCATGAGGGACAAAGGTAAGTACTGTGAAAATGGTTTAACGAGTTTGCAAGCACATTTATTTCATATCAAGTCAATTATTACTTACCGACACATTGCTTAGGTCCATATCAGATGAGGCCAAAAAGCATGCTTCTGGTCTTTTTTTGAAGAGCAAGTCGGTGATGTGGCATTTGCATTAGTTGCTATTTTTTAAGAAAGAGGAAATCCACCGAGACGAGCAAACTGGTGGTAATTTTTTGTGCACCTTTAACCAGTTTCAGATTGGAGGGGGGCGGGTGCAATTATGTCAGTGTTCAAAAAAGAACAGCTTTGTCCTTTCGGGCGTTTCGAGTTTCCGAACCCATGGGAGCAGAATTTCCGACTTGAACAAATTGCCACTGCGCCCAAGTGCGTTTTGCCATTAGGGCTACACGAGCTTCGAAGGTCTGCACAAGATACAAGAATTTGAGGATACAATAATCAATAATTTGTGCATCCCTGGAAACCACACATTGAAGAAACGAAGTTTTATTGTTCGAAAATTTGCATAACTGCCACAATTTGAGGTTGGCAACAGTTTATGTACTATTTGTCTCCCATAGTTTAATTAATCTATCATACTTCTTAATGAAATGTCATCACCTTTCATTTGAAACAGAATAAAACCTTAATTCATCACTTTGTTAATATAAACATCAAAACAGTGCCGGTTTTTGTAAGTAAAAGACGTTTTATGTTATACCACTTGGTGGAGGTGTGATTTTAAAACCTTTTTTCTGCTGTTTGACCCATTTTGCTCATTTTATTTAATGTAACCAGTTGTGCTAAATGTGTCTGTTCAAATACGCGGGGCAATGTTTTCGATGAATAATTACGCATACGTGCAACTTCAAACGTGGTAACTATTTACATTTGAAAAGTATACCTACGAATGAAACAGAAGACGTCGAACTGAAATTGCCACGTTTAAGTATTTACGAAAATTTTTTTAAGCTCATACGGTTCAGGGACAACTCATAATATTGATAATGCGTGCAACTGATATACATTTTTGTGTAACTGTTGCTCACTCCGTGGTTAGTGTTCTTTTAAATCCATTTTTTCTAGGGGGAAATAACGTACTCCACACATGTGTACTGTCAGCTGCCGTATTTCCGGAACACGAGGAATCCTATCGCACCATTTATAAACTGCTATGCCAACTGGTTCCACAAGATATACCAGAGCTTTTAATGTCTGAAAACGAAAACCGGCTTCGACCATTAGAACTGTCTGCCAAGGCAGTCACATTGGGCGTATTTGAAGATATTTTGAACACAGAGAATGTCTACAAGTTCACAAAAGAGCAGCAAGGTTTAAATGTGACCACTTGGTATGACGTTACTGATTACTTTGGGTTTGGTTCCAAAAATCGAATGCGCACATCGCCTCTTGAAATGCTTCGTCGTCTGACTTATGACCAACTGAAAAATTCTTCGGTTTCTACTGTACTTCGCTCTCCTCCATTCTCGACTTGGATTCGAGCAAAGATTTCACAACTATTTGGCTTGTTCATATTTTGGATACTTGCCAGGTCATTATACATGGCCCTTTTTATGTCTTTGGTGTGGGATTTTTTCTTAGAATCCTTTTCGGGACATTCGGCCAGTAATATGCAACGAATGGATAAAAATTCTTCAAATTGCTCCGTAGATATGCAGCGTTTTGGATATTTTCTTGGTCGCCACGGAATATTTATATTGGCAACTACAGCAGTGGGTTTGCGTTTTATCGTGTTCATGTATTCATTAATAATGGATCATTTTTCATGCACAACATTTACGGAGGTGGTTTCTAACGACTCTTGTCATTCTGGTGTGAGGGTAACTGACGACACATTTTACACAGTGATAGATTTTTTACACGTTGTGTCTGGAACGATCTGCGTAATCATTGTTCAAGTTGACTACGTGCATGGTATGAACAGATTTATGTTGGTATCGTATCTTGCACTTGCGACAGCTGCCATTACAAACACGTGGTCAATTATGTATTTCCTGAGGACCATTCCAGTGATCGGCAGCTTCATTATCATATTTCAAGAAATGTTCAGAACCATGATTAACTTCATTTTGGTTTTTGTTCTGATATACATCTCTTTTGCCTTTTCATTTTACTTAATACTTGGCTCGCGCTGTATAGATACGAACTTCCGTTCCCTTGCAGACAGCATGTACTCAACTTTTCTTCTGATGCTCAATATGGTTAACGTTACTGAGAACTTAAATATCCAGTCGCCAGAGATCGCTGTTGTTGTCATCATGCACATCAGTTATACTCTTATTGTAACAACCATGTTGTTGAACTTTTTAATTGCAGTAATGTCAAATGTTGTCTCAGAAATATCCTCAAACGGAGAGCTCGCAATCTTGCTTAATAGGTTGTCAGTTTTACAGTCGCTAGACAGGCTTCAAATCTCACGACTACTAGGCCTACTCCGGAGAGACAGAATGCCAGGTCTGGTAAGGGAAAACAACAGACTTTATATCAGTTGTTCGTTCCTTGTTAGTGAAATTCAAAAATGACGAAACAACGGACTTATTTGCGCTTCAGTGTCGAAAACACGTGAAATCATTCATGTGTAATTACATAAGATCATTTTCATCACTGTCTGTCTGCAGATGTGGATTGTCATCATGTAGTCAGGAACAAATTAGTCGTTCGGCATGACTGCCGTGGCACTGCAGGTGCTGGTTACCGCCTTTGTTACAACGTTATGGTGCCCGGACACTTGCCTGTAATACAGAGGATGTAGCCACGTTAAGTGAACTTGAAGTCACAAGAGGTCGCTGTTGCTGTACATGTAATGTTCTCGTTATATGAATGTTGACTGTGAGCTATGTTGTTTGGAGAAGTGTAAGCTTTATGTATCAAAAATATTATCATTGGGGAGTAACAGACTTTCAATAAAGAGAGCAATGGACTATATCTGCTCGAGGCCAACTTCCGGTTTATTTTCAAGAGATAGTGTTTAATTATTTTCGCCTGTTTTATTCGTACATGTAATTTCAACGAAGCAGCACCAGTCGAACAAATTTCGTTAACTTTTGAGAAGACTAATGCAATTGTTTTTTCACCATATGAAAATGATACAGTTACTAAACAGTTACACCACGGTCTCTCTCTTTTTCTCTCTAGCATTGAACAATTCTTTACAAATGCTTGAATGAAACAATGAGCATGGGACTACTTTTCTGAATGTCTGCTGGCCTCAAGAACGTTGTTGTTGTTATGTTTATCCGGCTGACAGTAATGCGCAAGTGCACTTTCGTCATCACAGTAGGGGGCACACTACAGTTACAACAGGCTTTTGGCTGCCGACATACACCGAAGTACAGATGGGCCCTTTCCTCACAATACATGAAAATGGAGTTATGGCGCTCGATACTCATTTTCAACTGTTTCTCAATGAATCTAGATTTTGTGAGAGTTTCTCAACAGATTCAGTTTGCCATTTTTGTGACTGTAGGACAACCAGTGAACAGTAATATTTACTTACTTTTCAAACAATAGATAACTGTTCTTTTTGATACTTGTTAACGACTGATAATATAAATATACCAGTTAAATTAGCTGCATTGTACAGCAGGTTATGATTTTAGCCCATCTTGATGTATAAATTATCCCACATACAACTGTCTAGCGTTGTAAGAGCACAAAAGCGTCTTTTGCTTGTTCAGGTTTCTACAACCCTGGTGAGTAAGATGGGTCGGGACAAACGGAAATTTCTTTCATTCTCGGACATTTTGAGACGTCGGACATTATTTTGTGAATCCCTTAAATATCCCTCCACGCAACATTTAAAGATGCATTTTGCCCTGTTTAGTCGGCTGACAAAAAATTGGAATACATCGTTTACTCTTAAAAAATCGTTTTCGGAATATTCCTTACCGTATCGGTGATAGGACTTAATTTGCGTTATCTACTCAAGTCACAGGCATTGCCTACATGTGTCATTCTCGAATTCGCAAATTTTAGGGTCAGTCGGAGTCAGACAACTCCAAATATTGAAATTTCTTAGCGTTTTCTTAAGCCACTGATAGTTCCGATGTTCTTGCTTGTAACCGAATTGGAGTCCAGTCATTATAAGGAACATTATTAAGACTTATTTTATGAGAGTCACAAATAACCTGATTCAATTTCCCCTTTTAGCCAACTAAAGAGCGAAATGCAACGATTCAAGACAAGGGCGCAGTCGTTTTTTATCACGCTAGCTGCTACATCGGAAAGGCTATTGCTCAACTAGTCAGCACAAACGATTTAACCAATCCAATACGATAAAACCGTTCATGGCATGGGCAGCGGGGTGATTAACATTAGTCGACAAACAATGGAAACAGTCGTTTAAAGCTCTACTCAATTCTTGTTCCATTTTGTATACACGAATGGTTAACTTGAAGGTAGTTGTGCTTGTTGATTGTTAACTCATTCACGTGGAAAGCCATATGGATAAAACTTGCCAAGTCATTCTCGGGGAGGATAATCGACTACAATAGGCCTTTTGCGAGTTTATAACAATAACGCGAGATTATGTGAGACTTAACTGTGACGTCACGGGAAGTGGGGCAAAAGCTTGTCGTTTGGTCATTTGCCCAATACGGTAGCAGAGTGTATTCTGTTATTGTCTTCGAGTTTTTAGCCGTTTAGTTCGAAAAATTCCAAAAGCATTGCTGTTATGGCAAATGAACTTCAGATTCGCACTACAATACGTTCTATCGCGTTCTGTACTAATTTCGTCCCGTGTATTTTAAACGGGCGGTAGGCGAAATCCGCTCACTGATAAAGTTTTCACCTCGTCAAAAATACATTCTACACCTAAAATTAGCACCTAAAAGGCTCTTACTTTCTTCAGTGACTCTTTCTGCTTCTAAACATATCTTCGATAAAGCATATATACGGGAATTCAGGTGACTTAGGCGAAGAATTCCAACTCCACTTTGTGGTTACTGTTAACTTTGTCCGCGCGCGCGATAATCACAATCAAGTATTTCAACTGAGTCAGGTGAGTTTGAGGCAAAGGCTAGCGCGAGACTGAGCGAAGCGCGAGATCTGGCGCGTGACACTTGCAAAATAGCATGAGAAAATATCAAGTGAAATTTGTAAGATTTGTGTCCCTTGGACTTTTTGTTCGTCAACAGGCGTGATTTCACGTAACTTCCTCAAAATGGCGGCTAGTGAGAGAAACTCGAGAGAACCGCGAGGTTTTCATGAATATGCTCAAGTTATTTGTAGACTAAATTGTGTCCAGAGTCAGGGTATGTGTTAATTATAACTTCATGTGCACATATGCATGTTTCATTTGATTTTATTTACTGTATTTTGAAGTGAATATCTTTTTATGGGGATACACTATCGCCCCTGTATGCCTGCGCCATTCAGGCCTAGAGCGGGTTAAGTTCCAATTTCAGTCCGTTCACAGCTTCGCACAACATAACAAGGTCACATTTTCTTCGTCTATTCACAGTTATTCCACGACCCATCTACCATATCTTAAGTTGTTTTAACGTTTTAAGCGTAAAATTCACCATAAGAACTCCAGTAAGTTTTAGCGTGTGTAGCAAAGACTCGGGGCAAAACAAGAGCAATATGGCGGGTTTTGCCCCCTTTCCGGTGACGTCACAGTGACTAGCGAGAAACTCGCAAGTGAGCTATTTTCCCACCAGTTTACGAGTGGACACGAAAACAGGCCGGGGGCATCTCCCATGTAAACTCATTCCTTTATCACGTTTCCTTTGCAAGAGTTATACATAGTTCAATAAGTCTAAACCTTCCTAAAAGTTCTTGGAGAGCTCAATCACTTAAAAACTGTCAAATTCTGTTAGTGCACCTTTTGCAACGAGAGTTTTTACAGTAGAGACATTGAAAGCTTTTCTGTAAATTTCTAGGACAAATATCACTCCCAGGTAAATTTGTGTTGTTTGAAAAAAAACAACCGTTTGTGAAATTTCGAATTTCCAAAGTGATCCTTTTATCGGAGTAAGCACACTTCAGTGGAGACTTTTTTGAGAAAATACACTCTTTCGAGAGGAAACTGGTCATGAAAAAATCACCCTCAGCGGCACGCCCTAAATAACTTCTTCATTGGAGTAACCCCCTTTACGTCATTTTCACATAAATGTGTAGCGTATGATGTGAGTCTTTTGTGTTAATTCACTTGTATATAACTGTCCAACAGAAGGATTATAGTGACCGGGGCGACAACTTGAGTCAAACCAATAACGAGCGGTCAAACGAAAACACTCGATGTAAGTGGACCTTGGTCAATTTACCAGCATGCGTCGAATCCAAGATCCTTTGGCCTCCTGCAGTGTGCAAGCAGTGAAGCCCCAGTGGGATAGGGAACGTTTCATCAGGACACTAAAACTATGTCGTCAGGCAGATGTCTTCTTGTCTGACTACAACTTTTGGGTGTCAGTAATAGTGAAAGACGACCTGGAGGAAGTAAAAGAAGTCTTCAGACACTTGAGTAATAGAGAGCAGAGCTATCTGTTGAACGGAGAGCTTGAGGTTTGTGACGCAGCATCTTTATCTCATAGGTCATGCACGCGCTACTGTGAACCAGGCGTGCGTTCTGGGGGCACAGTTTCTTGCGAATAAAGCAAGAACTATTCGCAATGTTTTGCATTTGAAACACGTGATCACACTTACTTCTTTTGTGAGATGTTTGCGTCTACGAAATACTGCCCAACTCAACATTGACAATTCATTAAGTGCATCATCGAAAAAATATAGTTTATTATTTCCTGTAGTCGATCAAAGTGAATTGGCTTTCAAAAGTGCTTCATTTTACCCGCACCACAAGGGGCAAGCTAACGTTTTTGTTGTGGTTGTCTTCGGCTTTAAGGCTCCTGGGCTTATGGTGAATCTGACAATAATGAAGTGATTTCCTCGGTATAAGAATGAGAAGGCATGATTAACTGTCAATTTTCTTCATCTTGTTTCTGCTTCACTGTCACTGACAAACTTATTTCGTGGACCGACTCAGATTTATGTGTAAGGTTTCCACGAATTTTTATATATTACCAAAGATATAGCATCAAAAATATATTTCTGAAGTTGAATACCGGGTCGGTTCATGACGGTTTCAATTCCCGCATACTGATACACCCATGGGTCAGCACTAGCGTGAATGAATAATAGACCAATGGTTAGTGTTGATTGACCTTTTCATATTGACTATGACCTCGAGTTTCACAATGATATTGAAACACGTGAGGCATAACGCTATAGAGCACCAAGTGCATTTATGAATCTCAGGCCTCGGTCCTTTGAATAATGTGACGTGTGCAAAGGCTTGAAGACACCCGGCGTGCGTTCAGTGGAAGCTAGGACCTACTCTAGGACCTATCGAAAACATAGTCAAAGTCACGTGTTCTCGTTTACAATGCACGACAATACCTCACGTAATCTCTCGAAGTCTTGCTTTTTAGCGAGGCACTAGCGTTACTGAACGGGAGGGCGGATACCATGTTACGCTTATGCAGAGTAAATGTACATGTACATAGCTCAGATGTATACGCATTGTATGCTGTGTTTACGACCAATCGATTGTATGCCTTTATGATATAACTGTAAAAGCTCATGCAACCTCGTGCTAAATGGTTTTGTGTGAGAGCCGGTCGACACAGCTTTAATTTATCGATGAACTTCTTGAATTTTGAAATTTTGTGTTTGACTTTTCCTTACAACAAATTTGTAAAACAAAATCAGGGTCATCCGTTATGGCTGCTTAAACAGAAACACTTATGACCAGATTGTTTGAAATTTACACGGGTCTTTGAGAAGCCACCTCAAGTTACTGAAATCCCTTTGAAAGAGGAATAATTTCGTTGTTTTGACGGCCTCAAGACTACGTAGGACATTTTCGACATTTCTGTATAAATAGCCAAATATCAAAAAAATTGTAAATTTTAACTCGGTAAAGTAGGAAAATTTGTTATTTGACTTTTCGCCAACCTGCAATTAATTGGGTCACGTGATCATGCATTTTTAGTAAACTTTCTCAAAAAAAGATTGTGTTTAAAGTGTTCCAGTTTTGTACGAGGGCCGATCCAAAATCTTAACCTTAATGAAAAATTCAAAAGTGCATGAACCGGAAACGAAAATACTATTGAAAATGGTAATAGCGTTTCATATTGCATTTAGTACATTTTTATCACTTAAACGAAATTTGCTTTGAATTTATCCTTCTTTTTGATAAAGTTTACTAAAATACAAGGTTGCCTGATCCAATTAATGACGTATTGGTATTTCGTCAAAAATGAATTCTTCAGGCTTTATTTCTTACCATTTACATGCATTCTTCAAACATAACATTACATTACAGTGATTGATCTAAAGTCAACAATATTTTTAAAACATATGTACATATACACACATGCACCATTTACCTGGTACAGGTGCTCTAAAGATCACTTGTTATATACACGACGTATAGTGTGAGTAAATGAATAAATCACTCAGCAGAAATATACACTCCTAGGTTGACCAAAGGTCTTTCAGTTCCACTGTTCTAGGATTACTTTGTTTTGGAACATACTTTGTAATTAAAAATGTTTTCAAATAATTAATGAAAAATTCAAATTGAAACCTTTTCTCTTTAGTTGTATTAAGCATAAGTGTAACATTTCATATATGATAAAAACCAGCTGAGTATTTTGTTTTCTTTTTTAAAAGGAATTCCAATATTGTATTTTATCTAACTGCAGTTAGGAGTCGATCTGTGACACTATTATTAAAAAGGTATACGAAAAGGAATCAACATAATTAATTTCTAAGAGGCCAGGAGCACAATAAACAGAATAAATTGCAATATTGAAAGTGTGTTTCTGCCACTCAACAAAATTCATCTTGCTCACCAGTAACTTTTAGGGTTTATTCGTAATGATTTTTAATTTCTGTTGATATCAAATCATTTTGTTTTGGTTTCAATTTTCAAAAACCGATCTGTAAGCTGCTCCCACTTCGTGTATTTTTCTCCCACAAGGCACAGCACGTCTCCTTATTTGGCATGGCGAGACATAGACGTACCTGTAGCTCATTTCCCTTATATGGAAAATGTGACCTTTGACCCCAAGCGAATTCAGGAAAATCACGTCAATTCTGTTTTTTGAGCAGCAAGACGTACGTACAAAAAACTGCTAAAAAGGTTGAACTGAACCTACATGTAAGACTCGTCACGTTGCGCCATGAAAGTGTAAAACGCTGTGTAGGCAAAGGTCGTAAATATGTGTCTTATGCATTGTCTTTTGTACTTCTTTAATTTTTATGGAACTAGTGTGAAAACTTTATGGGGCAAAAATGACAATTTTTAATAGATCTGAAAAGTCACAATTATGAGTAGCAGAAAGTTATCACAACCGTGAAATATTTTTTTGCAAAATTTTCAAATTTAAAAAATCTAGTTTGAAAAGCGCTTTTTCCCCAACTTTTCGTCTTATTGACCAATTAAACTGACAATTATTGGGCCGTGTAACTCCTCCCGAAAACATTCTCAGAGGTTACGCCCCTGACTGGTCGCGAAAAAGTTTACTCACATGTACACATCTTCTATGGCAGGTAATCCTCGGGATACCAACAAACTTCAAACAAGTGCGTGACATTTTTGAAATCAGAGAAATGCACAAAAGGAAAAGCATTCGAATCGACAGCGTCTTAACGTTTAGGCACAAATCTACGTGTACATGGTAACTTAAAAGTGCTCTGATATTCGAGCTTTTTTTCAGATCAAAGACGGCACATTTTTCGAAAATTTACCCAATATGAAGAATAAGCTGGCGATGTTTCCATGGGAAAGAAAACGGTTGAAGAAGTTGTTCCCAGTCGGCCTATCGAGATCTCTTCTCATTGCAGTTTTTACCAGATCGATAAATGTAGTCGAATGGTTAATTCAAAGCGGCGCTAATCCCTTCATGAGGGACAGAGGTGCGTACTGTGAGAATGGTTTAACAAGATTTTAAGAACATTAATGAACCATTTCATACCAAGACAATTCCTTTCACCGACACATTGCTTATTTCAATGGCATTTACCATGTCGAAAAATCCATCTCAGATGAGGCCAAAAAGCACGCTTCTGGTCTTTTTTTTCAAAAGCAAATCGGTGTTGCGGCATTTGTATTAGTTGGTCATTTTTCCAAAAAAAATCCACGAGACGAGCACACTGATGGGGATTTTTTACCCAACTCGAGGCTTTGTTCTTCGAAAATTTGCACAACTGCCACAACTTGAGGGTTGCAACAGTTTGTGCACTATTTGCCTCACAAGCTATAGTTGATCATACTTGTTTAACAAAATATCACAACCTTTCCCCTGTTCGTTCATTTGAAAGCTAATTTTCTCACTTCGTTAGTATAAACATGCACGTATATGTAAGTATAAGACTTTTTGTGTTATACCACTAGGTGGCGGGGTGATTTTTGAACCCATGTTTCTGCTGTTTGACCTATTTTGCTCGTTTTATTTATTTAATGCAACCAGCTGTGTTTAAGTGGGTCTGTTAAAACACGTGGGGCAATGTTTTCGATAAGTAATTACGCATTTTACACAAACTCCAAATTTCAACAACACGAAAACGTGCAACTTCAAACGTGGTAACTTTTTACATTTGAATGGTATACCTATAAATGAGACCGAAGACGTCATACAATTCATACAGCTCATTGCCCAGTGATAATATTGATAATGCGTGCAATTGATACACATATTTGTGTAACTGTTCTTCAATTCCTGCTTAGTTTTCTTCTAATCCATTTTTCTAGGAGGAAACAACATACTACACACATGCGCATTGTCAGCTGCCGTATTTCCGGAGCACGAGGAATCCTATCGCGCCATTTATAAACTAGTATGCCGATTGGTTCCACAAGATATACCAGAGCTTTTAATGTCCGAAAACGAAGACCAGCTTCGACCGTTAGAACTGTCTGCCAAGGCAGCCACATTGGGCATATTTGAAGATATTTTGAACACAGAGAATGTCTACAAGTTCACAAAAGAGCAGCAAGGTTTAAATGTGATCACTTGGTATGACGTTACTGATTACTTTGGGTTTGGTTCCAAAAATCGAATGCGCACATCGCCTCTTGAAATGCTTCGTCGTCTGACTTATGACCAACTGCAAAATTCTTCAGTTTCTACTGTACTCCGCTCTCCTCCATTCTCGACTTGGATTCGAGCAAAGATTTCACAACTATTTGGCTTGTTCATAATTTGGATACTTGCCAGGTCAATATACATGGCCCTTTTTATGTCTTTGGTGTGGGATTATTTCCTAGAATCCTTTTCGGGACATTCGGCCAGTAATATGCAACGAATAGATAACAGTTCTTCAAATTGTTCCGTAGATATGCAGCGTTTAGGATATTTTCTTAATCGCCAAGGGATATTTATCTTGGCAACTATAGCAGTGAGTATGCGTTTTATCGTGTTCATATATTCATTTATAATGGATCATTTTTCATGCACAACCTTTACGAAGGTGGTGTCTAACGACGCTTGCCATTCTGGTGTGAGGGTAACTGACGACACATTTTACACAGTGATAGATTTTTTACACATCGTGTCTGGAATGAGCTGCGTAATCATTGTTCAAGTTGACTACGCGCATGGTTTGAACAGGTTTACGTTGTTTGCGTATCTTGCACTTGCGACAGCTGCCATTACAAACACCTGGTCAATTATGTATTTCCTGAGGACCTTTCCAGTGATCGGCAGCTTCATTATCATATTTCAAGAAATGTTCAGAACCATGATTAACTTCATTTTGGTGTTTGTTCTGATATACATCTCTTTTGCCTTTTCATTTTACTTGATACTTGGCACGCGCTGTATTAATATGAACTTTGGTTCCCTTGAAGACAGTATGTACTCAACTTTTCTTCTGATGCTCAGTATGGTTGACGTGGCTGAAAACTTAAATATGCACTCGCCAGAAGGCGCTGTTGTTGTCATCATGCACATCAGTTATACTCTCATTGTGACAACCATGTTGCTTAACTTCTTAATTGCAGTAATGACAAATGTTGTGTCAGAAATGTCTTTAAATGAAGAGCTCGCAATCTTGCTTAATAGGTTGTCAGTTATACGATCGTTAGAAAGGCTTCAAATCTCACGACTACTAGGACTACTCCACGGGAGACACAGAGTGCCGGGTCTGGTAAAAGAAAACAACAAACTTTACATCAGTTGTTCGTTCCTTATTAGTGAGATTCAAAATTGAGAAAACAAGGGACATAATACATGCTAAAAACTCATAGACGCTCCAGTGGTGAAAATTCTTCAAATCATGCATGTATTAACGTGAGCTTATTTTGATTAATGCCTGTTTGCGGATGTAGATTGTCAGTATGCAGTCAGCAACAAATTAGTCGTTCGGCCTGACTACCATACCAGTGCCTTGCTAACTACGTTATGGTGTCCGGACACTTTAAGAGTGGATTTAGCTAACTGAGTGAACATGAAGTCGCAAGAGGCCGGTGTTGCCATATACGCATGTCTGTCAGATATGTAATGTCTCGAAAAGTATAGGTTTTATGTTCCAAAAATGTTATTATTGAGGAGTAACAGACTTTCAATCAAGAGAGCAACGGACTACATTTGCTCAAAGCCAACTTCCGGCTTATTTTCAAGCGATAGTATTTATTTTCGCCTGTTTTTGGTGTAGCTTCGACAAAGCAGCATCAATTTGAACGAAGTTCGCTAACTTTTGTGAATACTAGTACAATTGTTTTTTTCATCATATCCCTACCATATGATCATGATGCAGCTACTACTGTCTGTCTGTCTCTCTCTCTCGTTCTCAGTCCCTCTCCCTCCTTTCCTTCCCCCTCCCTCTCCCNTCTGCCCCCTCTTTCCCGTCCCTCCCTCTCCACCGGCCTCTCTCCTTTTCCTTCTCCCTCTTTTCCTCCGTCCCTACCCCCTCCCTCCCTCGAATGTATACAGTGACAGGCATTTATTCAAATTTGACAGCTTTGTGCTAGACAGGGGAGATAATCCACAGACCACTTTTTCTTGTTAATGTTAGTGGCTGTTTTTATGACCCTCTTACCGCCATTTTGCACTTTGGAGTTTCATTTAAATTTTTGAACATACAGCTAAGGAGCTAATCTTGATGTCTGAGCAAAGTATATCTTTTCCCAACTTTATATTTTAGTGAAAATTGTCGGAAATAATGAGCCGAGTTTAACTAAGACCATTTGAACGAAAATCTGAACTAGAATTCTGCATAAAGTTGTTATAAAAATCAAGCCCAAGCTCTTTCAAACGAGAACAAGTTGTTTTCTGGATGTATCGCGCAGCCTGGATGAAAACTGAACCCGGTGACCTTTGCCCAGTGAGTCTGTTGACATTAAATTTGAGGATATATCAAAAACTTGTACATGTAACTCTGATGTTTACCTTCATTAAGGTGAATTTATACACTCTTTAGAGTTTTTAAATGGAAATAAATACCTTTGAATTTTGAGCCTGTTATTTGTAAAGACTGGTCGAGTGTATTATATGCTAAAACACAAAATGGGAAACAAAGGTCCTTCCTGTTCGTTTAGAGGGTTATCAACAATAAAGTGCCATCACTTCAGAACATCTGACATGCTGTAAAGTACCTCATAAATCAAAGCCAGTGCCAAAGGATAAGCTCCTACTAGCCAGAAGGCGTAAATGTGTGACTGAGCAGAACCAAATCATTTCCGTTGCTCATTGAAGAAAATCTTGTGCCGGTTTTCACCCCAGCAGAAAGTGTTTATATCCTAAACACCTGAAACAACAGTCAGTCCAGTAGCGTAGCGAGCACCTCCTTGTCCCCCGTCGACACCTCGAGTGACACCCCCCTTCCACCTCACCACGGTAGGTAGCCGTATAACCCCCCAGTTACAAGGCTTGGAATTTTCCGCGGATACGCGGATTTCCGCTTTTTTCAAATGTTCTGTCCGCGCATTTTATTATATTTCCGCGTAAAAAAATCGGATTTGGTATAAAATTTCCACGGCAAATTCCTTTCTTACCGCGGCGTTGCAGACGACGTTCACCTCGAAAAGCGGAAGCTGCTCTTTATGTTTCGGAGGAACGTGAATTGTCAACATTGCCGGGGCATCTAGGATAGCGTGGTGGGATTTTCAATGGCGTCTCGTGTGATTGTAAACCGCGGTGACAAATACTACGGCCTTGCAGCCAAAAATGTGCGGGTTGGGAGTGGACGGAAGAGCTAAAAAGACGCAGACGCATGCTGCTGATGGTGGTAACGTAACGTTTTTTAATCTTTTTTAGTCCTCCTGATTTTTGTCGGCGAAAGGTTCACATCGACCATTTCATAAAGGCTGGGTAGCGCGCATGTTTTGGGCAGTAAAAGTTTCCGCGTCTTTTGTCATTGATCATTCCAAGCCCTCACGGTGAGTTAACAGATGCCTGGTGCCCCATCCTCTTGGACAGCACCTGTTTGGAACTCTCTTCGGCAGGCGCCCGGGGCACCTGACCCCCACTTGCTACTGCGCAGACGCAGTCACTCGGAATATTAGTCCAGACCGTTACATGAGTTAAATTTCGTTGACCTAATATCTGCCATGAACTGAATCATTAATAAAATTGTCTTTCTTGAATTATTTTCTAGTTGACCTTGAGTGTTTGCTGCACTGCCAGAAATATTCGATGTTGGGGCGACCGGGATTGCAAACGCCAAAAACAAAATTTTCCCCTGGGCGGAAGAGGATACCCCTCCCTATCCCCCCATTCGTCGCCACCAGCCTCTGTCAATCGCACTCTATGCGTGATTGTCTACGAGACAAAGTGTTACCCCCCCTTATGATATCCTACATCCGCCACTGTGTATATGTATTGAATGTATCGTATGTATGTATTGGAGGCCGAAGTCATGACAACAGTGAATAAAGACTGTTACGACAGTGTTTCGAGGCTGTGCTTCATTAATTCGACATATTACAGGAAATTGAATCATTCTGCTTAACTAGCAGACCCGCCTTTCAAGGCTAAGTTGCCAGTATATACACGCCTTCCCTTCAGAGGCTGTGCAGGTCGGAAGTTGTTATCCATGTGGTCATCCAAATGGATCTTGGTGCGAAACATTTCCACCTGAAATTATACAATAGTTAGAAAATGTGTTGTGGCCTGCACAATCAAACTGAAGATCTCTGCATGTTTGTTGGTCCTGCTTTTAGTGCCATTGTCACATTTTTACGACGTAACTGAGTTTCATGAGTAGCAACTAAACATTGCTTAAAACTGCATAACTTGTTTATGTATTCATGTAGGTGGAAATAGGTCGCAGACTCGTTTTTAGGTACCCTGTGCTCATGTCGAAAAGAAAAATGACGTCGAAATGTTTTTGCTTGAATTTCTGTGTATTTTACATTCGATGGTGGTTGCGAGGCGAGGACAATTTACTTGCATTTGATTGTTGTCGTTGGAGTGAAGGCGAGGATTTTAACGTTGAACACAATGACCAAGAAGGTCAATTTTTATCAATAAAATTTGATGACATCCCCAGGATAACGAGGTTGTTAATGTACGTGTGTACTAGTGGCGATCTTTCGTACTCTTCCTACCACCTGATTTGTTCTCTATGAAGTGATTTCAACATCTGTTGTGCATGGATGAGTGCATTTTCAGTTGTTGGGCAATTTTAATTTTTACCTGGTCTTCAAGGGACTAACTGGTAAAAGCGGTTGGAATATGGCGAGCACGAGTTTACAAGAACAGGTGAAAGAGAGGACTTACTGTGAGTTAACGGGTTGATAGATTCTTGGAGCAAGAGCAACTCCGAAATGATCAAGAAAGTTTTTTGGCCGTGGGAATCTGCCAACTGGACATGCTAATCAACACCAAAAATCACGTGATTTGATTGTTGGTTGCAGTGAATACAAATCTATACAGACGGGGTTGTGATAGATATAGAAGAAGTGGTAGAATTTGGAAAGGCATTATGCCATCTACACAAATGACGTTACAAACTCTCTGTATTGGTGCACGTGCGACTGTGGAATCCAGTCGATCTACGATTCCGAATGCGCTGAAGCCAGCTACCCTCCCAATGAACAAAGGCAATGAGCCGCGGCTCATGTCAAGTGTAAGAACGGTCGCTTGTCCTTGTCAAGAGGCGCACGTATGGAAGCTACTAGTGTGAGCAAAATGTTTAACCAAGCGTCCTCGCAAGTATGTGCTTGATTGTTATGACTCTATTGCGGCATGTAAATGTATTTTTGATTTTATTATGATATATTTTTAACTATACACATGCCCATGTTGTCTAATGCTCTGTCCTGATTTCTTTGAATGCAGGTGTATTTTTCCTAGCAATACTTAAGTTTTATTTTAGAATAAATGTTATAATTAAAAGTACATCTTGGTTTAGAGCATATATTCGTTGCAATCACTGAATATTTTGGTAGAGGTCAATCAAGCAGTTGTTATGTTATGAGCAAGTTACTTTTCACACTTGACTTTGAATGATTTTGTCTAAAACGTGACTCTCACCACATTTAGGAATATACGGCAAACATTTTTAAGTCTGATTCGCACACCACTTGAGGCCACGTGACCTAACGAACTTAAGTTTGCTCGGTTTGTAAAAGGTCTCGCGTTCGAGTCCTAGCCGGAGCATAAATCTTTTAAGGTTTATATTCGTTAGGTCACGTGATGTGACCACAGGTAGCGTGTGGACGATATGCGATCTATAATTTCATGCGGGTTCAAGATTTGCGTATTCATATTTATGAATATACATACCAAACTAGATATTCTGACTACTAATAGAATCAAATATGTTCTGGTGTTTAAACCAAATTTTATTTAACTGCTACTGAAGCATGTTTTCTGATTTCAATGCCCCGAGGCTTGTGAAATACACTGTACCCTTTTTCCAGTTTAGCGTTATTTTCATATTATATTAACAATTTATTTTATAAATACGACAACTGAATGTATGAGAAAAGTAATGGAATTGAGTTATGATTAGATAAAAGAACGAAAAAGATTAAAATATGATTTTAATATTTTGGTTTTGTAAGCATTACATCGCTATGTAAGGCAGTAATTGCGTTCAGCTCCAGTGTAGTTTTGGTGAGTGAAGGTGACGCTCGCAAGTTGGTTCGTACCACCCCCGAATACACTACCTGCTGATTTATTGCAAGTCCTTCTCCCGGCACACTCTTCAATCTTCAGGTTTTATACACTCGGTGGAATTGGGATTGGAGCCACGTGAACCCAGTTTTTTAAGCTCACAACCAGTAAAAATGACACGTGTCACCTGATCAAGCATTGTTGAAAGCAACAACTAATTACAACACTTCCAGATCATTGATAGTTATTCTTAAATAACAATTCAAAACCTATGAATGAACACGAAAAATATCTCGCGTTCTCTGCATGTGCCATATAATTGGCTAAACTTAACCTCAGACATAGCGCCACCTATACTGAAAAGTGGCCCTGTGGAAACATGAACGATACACGGAATTCTGTGTGTGGGTATCAATGCGCATGCCTTGGTCGCTACCACTTGCACACGTCTTAATGCACCGAACTTGTTTGGGCTTAAGACACTGCATTGGGGTTCCATTGAGTTTGTTTAGTACTTCGACCACTGCCCGTTTTAATAAGTTGCAACTGTATTCACGTCAAAGGTGGTCACCATATTACTCAACAGTAATCTGAAAGGGGTTTTCCAGATTCCAACCAATGGGAATGACTGAATGTTATGACGTCGGTTTCATTACGTTTACCAATGAGAAGCTATGTTAAACAACAGTGGTACCTTTCATAGCACTGTAAAAGAGTGTACATGTATGCTAAACTCACTTGATTTGATCCTATATCAAGAGGTTTCGAAAACACAGTCCACGTGACTGCTTCGGAGCATGGCGGAGTTGTCAGACTTCCCTTGTAGCGGTAGTAACTTCCTAGATCTGTTTGATTCAACATGAGATCTTCGAGAACTATGTTGTCCACAACCTTGGTGTTCCCTTAATTGAAGATAATAACGACTCAATAAATTATAAACCCATTATCTAATTTAAGTTTCTCATCGTATGAGGTAGCATTTTCGCTAGCATCACGTCGCAAGGGTCACTTTTGACGGCGTTTTGCTGGAGCTTTGAGTTTTGGCTAGCGCTCTTGACAGTGGTCAGACCTCTTACTTCATAGGATACTCATGCGTAAGGGTAAGAGGCATTTGTTCAACAGAGAGTGAACGTGTTTTGACATCAAATTGCGCTTAAAAGCGACTCGGTTGGTAACGAAGGAAACAAAAACTGACTCCGTGGCGAAAATTGCCCCTTCGCAGACGGCGTGCGTTGTATGGCAAAACACTAACATTTTCGTTAGCATTTTAGCCAGGGAAATTGCTAGCATTTTCAGGGTGCTTAAAAACTGACAGTTTCATTATTGTGCTTCGCACGGGTACCAGCTAGTGTAAGGGAATCAGGTTTATCCGGTTTACGATAGCCGTGGCAAGTAGCCGGCCTGTTGATACATGCTTCAGGCAAGAAACAAAAATATCACGTAAAAGCTGTGCTGTTGTCAATACGTTTAAGTATTATTTGCTATTGTCATCCACTTTTTCTCTATTGAACTTCATTTGTTGTTGAATGCCGTTGTTATAGTCATTTCACCGTACACAAATGTGATGGTGGTAATACCACGAAGCCTACATATGACGCATTGTGTCTTTATTACCATACCTCTGTACAGGTCTTTTCATGAATGTACGTTTCACGTGTTTAGCAGTAGTGAACTAAGTCCTCAAGAGATAAAATTGTCTTGGAGCTATTCCTATCGCAGTAGATCATAAAGCCGATTGCTGTGCAAACAGATTGTGGCAAAAAGAAAGTGCAGTGGCATTATAGTAAGAAGAATACTTGAATATGAGACTACATCCACATTGGGCCTACATGGGAAAGTTTACTGGCCCGGCCGCAAATCCACTGGCCACGGACCACCGTGTATTTCGAACGCTGGTCTCACACTGTGCTGTCTTCCAGCAAATGGAGTCTAACCGCACGCCTCTTTCAACGTATCCAGTGCCTGATCATGTATTGCACATAGATATTCAAAGGACGTTCAATTGGATTCATGGAGGATTTGTGTTCGTAGGCAGTAAAGTTCAGCGAACTTCGCCCAATAAAATCCTTTGCTCCTTCTTTTCCAATTATGAAGATGAAGTTTTCTACCAATAATCGAGATTTTTAGATAATTATTTACAAAAAGGCATTTCCAATCTTGAGTTGTTTTTTCGTAGTAACCAGTACCTGTAAAAGAGAAAAGAAAAACAACGATCAAATATACTTGAGAACCATTTTGACACATCAGTATTCTCCACGAACAGTTTTAACCTGTCGCTTCAACAGATGTCAGTTCAACAGGGTAGAGTTCAGAAATGCTTGGACCTCGCAAAAAATCTAGCCAAAATCACGCGTTCTCATTTGAAATACACGGCATCATGTCACGCAATCTTGCCAAGTCTTGCTTTTTAGCGAAGCCCTAGCGTTACTAACAGGCAGGTTTGTCGGTGCTTCCATCAGGTTTGAGAAATCCGCAACATAGGGAGTTTTGCCCATAACAATGTCTGCCAGGTAGAGTCCTGTTAGGTCTCTCTGACAGGTTTGGATTTTCACTGACTATTATATGGCATAACACACACAACAACATGAAAGTGTCACGTATAAAGATATGAATGCAATTCTAGACATGATCAATCTTATTTGTGACTTGAAAACTTCTAACCATTAAAAGATAGTGCCCAGCGGGATTATGTCATTCTGTAACAGTCCAATGTGGCAAAGGCTGACCCGGATAAAAACCATAAATACCTGACCTGATGCGGGACATCCCGAACATTTGTTTACAACATAGACCATCTTTGTTTACAATTGAATTTGAACCCAAAATGTAAAAATGTGGCGATTGTCTACTGTTTACTATGACAATAATATTCCGCAACAGGACTGATTCCACAGCAGGACTTAAACCCCTAAATGAATGATTAAAACGGGAAACACGAAACTTTTGAACAGTTGACTCTGCGGGCTAGTAGTTGTAAGCCTAAACCCAGACAAAGGAAAACCCCGGCGTGACCTGTATGGGCCTCGGTTCGTTTTTTACAAAACATGGACAAAAGTGGATTTACATGTATCTATGGCACTGTACTAAAGACTGGAATAAAAGTTGAGATCTTGGCCACTTACCTCTAATATAAAAGTACTTTTAACGGGAAGAATAGACGAGGAACTCTCACATCGTCATCGCAGTTTTTTAGTAGGTCTCTATAAAGCACGCGACTGCAGCACACAGATTACGCCTACGCGGCGGCAAACAGGTGGCCGTCCCTTCGCTTTACTCGGATTTCAGAAAATTATTCAACGTTGACATAGTTTCTCTGAATTCTCTCGCCATCGAATATCGAGCACTCAATCTAGTAGGGGTGAACTATAAACAGGCTGCGGACGAAAACTCCGAATAGTAATTTGGCTTCGAGAAAGAAGCGCGTTCCTCGGATCAACTGAAGCTACCACTTGGTAAGACAAAGGTAATACGAGGTTTTGCGGATGCAGAAGAAGGTGCTTTTCTGTAGCGGCAGCGAATGGGAAGGAAGCGTCGGGCGGGTGCGGGTGTCCTAGCGGCGGCTCTCGAATTGTTTCTGTCCGACGGAGTCGAATGTCAACATCTGGGTCCGAAATATAGATTACTTGAGACCATTTTTCGAGCATAGAACTACCCACGGTGTAGGGCAATCATCAACAGGCTGTTCCTTTACTTCACGAAATCACCTCGAATTTCATTAAAGTCCTTGTTGCAAACTGCCCATGTGGTTCTAGTATCCGAAAATACTTACTACATAAATTCTTATTTTCGACACCCTTTCTTTATATTCTTTTCGCCTTTCTTGCCAAAAGCGATTTTTTAACAGTATTTGACCCTTCTCTCTGAGCGTATGATTACCGGTTGTCATCAGTTATTTCCGTACCCATCAGTTCAGGAACTTGTCCTGAACGCCGCCATTTTTTCCTTGTAACTGAATGTGCTATGGCTTGCTCAAAAAGTCTTCATTATTTTGTTTTATTAGTAATATATCGTGATTCGTTTGCATATGTAGTGTATTTATAGTTTGTAGTTAGTGGTCGTTGATTTTTTTGGAATGTTACGCGTACTTAGTATGTTAAAATAGCATTGGTGTTTAGTTCCTTACGTAGGCGGGTCGAACCTAGGAACCAATATGGGTCGAA
>NMRA01000009.1:2010491-2035479 GCA_002633005.1 Phoronis australis
TTTTTTTATCCCCGTTTGCTGGCTGGTAACAGTACAGGCACTGCTCCAGTCGCACTGACGGCGTTTTCTCGGCCTGGGTTCCTGAATGAATTGTACTTCCGGGTTCGCGGCAAGTTCAAAATGGCGGTGTTTCTTCGGGTGCGAATCGTGAGTGGCGCGTTTATTTAAACTGTTTTCGAGTACGGATCGTGTATTAGTTATGGGGTAGGTACTTCTTGGATCCTTATAACATCTTCTAACCATGTAATAAGGGTTAACAACGCGTGAGACAAGGACTTTAAGGAACAACGGCGGTTGGTCTCAACTAAGGTTAACCGCTTTAAATGAAAATGCAGAGTAATAGACGTAGCGATTATATCATTTGATGATGATAAATTTTGGAGAACGACCAAGTACACATACCTTTGTTAGCGATGGACTGGAGGTTGTCGGTGATAGTTGTAAATGCACTGTTGTCGTTCCCGTCCTCATGGAGAAAGAATGCAAGGACAGCCAGTCCATCGCTGTGGCTCAATGCTTCCTCCATGGAAGTGTATTTGGTGTTCACGTGAACAATGTGCATCTGAAATTACGATTTAGTGTAAAAGTCAAGGCGCTCGTGTCGCTATCTGCAAATTTGAAGTTTGACACAGAGGAGAGAATTCAGATATTGATGGGCATGGTGGCAACATTCGAAAATGTCCATTTTATTTTTTAAAATGACACACGTGTCTCCTAAAACCACAGTCACTTTGACTGTTCGCTCTATTGTTAAAGAGCTAAAAGTAAGAGAAAAAATTGCCTTTGTCAGTACTTTTGAAGATATCAAATGACTTGCACCCTCCATCTCGGGAATTCCGCAAATAAAAAATGAAAATTGTCCAGGGTTACCCCAGGAAGAATGATGTTGTGTTTCCTTTAAACTGTATGGCAATAAATGAATTGAAAACATTGCAACACGCACGAGCGACAAAGCGCGATGGTCGAAGGGAGCGAAATAAGGAATCATTACTCTGTCAGAAGTGTATATGTATCATTACTGTAGGCCTATTCGCTAACCTGTCAAATTCAAATAAAGAAGATAAAGAACAAGTACAACTATCACAAGCTATGACGTGATAAAAATAAGATGTACACGATGCTAGTGGACCCATATCACACAATAGGCTATTATTCTCAAAACGAGGCAGCACATGCATCCCTTTCTCCAAGATGGCGGCTGAGCCTAGTGACCTTGGGGGTAACCAGTGTAAACAAAGTATTCACCATTAACACTGTTGCGTGCCAAAGTGTGTGAGTAATAAGCGAATGCAACCAGAATTGTCCTCTCACTTACTGCCAACTGACGGGACACAGACGCTAAGAAAGGTATGGATTCACAGGATACGACAGGATCCTGGCTCTCGTTTCAAGTTTCAGTGTCGCTGACTTGTTTGTTTGCAATCGAGTCTTTGATTCGAGTCAAGATTTATGAGTTACCGTCGTCGATTTACTTCGATTTATTTTTGTATTCCATCCATCAAATTACTTTTGATATGTCGAGAAAACACGCACGCGTGTGGGCACTGACTCTGTTCTGTGCTTGTGCCGTTAGCCCGGGTCTGTAAAGGTGCGGTTTGTGTTCTGGACACTGTCACTGACTCAGTGACGGATGAGCCGGGTGTAGCATTCTTAAACGCGATTTACTATAAATTTTTGACTACAAATCCTTTCAGTTATCACTTGATTAATTAATGTGTGTTAATAATCTCATGTCTTCTGAATACATGTACATCTATATACGCAACGTGTGAACTTACTTTCGATTTTTTCGAGTGATGTCCGCAAAAGAACTGGTATGAACCTCGTCTAAACACACTCAATATGCGGAACAATCTTAGTTTCAGCGCATTATTGCTCCACCTGCTTAAACGTTGGTATATCTTTCAACGACTTTTACCAAAATTTCACCATTGTTTACGCTAACAGATTAGTCAGACGCATGTGAAATCTCGTTTTGAAATCCGGTAGTCGGAAGTGCGCATGCTTGTAATATAGTAGTATTAACGTACCTCCATCGAGTAATGCCTTGAACTCACAAGATGTTCGGATCCTTTCGTATCGTTAGTTCCCCAATGGAAGTGCAACGAATCGGCTCTGAACTTGCCGGCTACAGTCGGTAGTGACAATTCTATGCCTTCAGGGAGACTTAAGTCAACTGCAATTGACGTAACAGAGGTATAATCAGCGGATGCAGTTATGTATTGGCAAAGTTTTAAGATATTGTCCTAAGCAGTTTCAACAATGAAGCTAAGCTCGACGCATCAAGTGACACGCCATGACACGCTATACACTGTCTTTTCTGGCTATGTTCAGAATTGACATCCAATTTGACTGAAGAAAATTGTCATAAAAGTGAGTGGTCTCTTTCATAAGTTAGTTTTTGTGACGGAAGGCTGGTCTGTAGCATCTTAATAAAGCGACATTTGACTTGCTTGGCTTCATAAGTCTTAATTCCAGTTTATGTAATTCATTTTGTCGTAGTTACCAGATATATCTGGGACCTCAAAATTGCTGGACCCGGTTTGGAGAATAAAACGTCAAAAAATTGAATTTAGCCGATTTCTATCTGTTATACATCTAAACGGATCGTGATCTTTGAACAGGTACTGTGTGTAACCCAGAAACACATGAAACGGTTTCAAAGAAATATCAATGAGCTCAACGTGAACTCTGCTAAATAGGACACTCTTGCGACAATATAATGTCTGATTTAGTACACAAAGACTACGTTTAAGCGTTGAAGTTTTGAGATATTTAATGGCCAACTAGTCTCCTGAGTCTCCTGAAAAGTTTATCGCTGGTCTTCATTTACCTGAATGCCCGTTGTTCATCAAAGTTCCCGATAGGCTGCTGTCATATCCGGTTAGAAATTGAGGCGCCAATAATTTTTCCTCGAGGGTTAAAGTATTAGGCTGAATGTCGATAGGCGACTGGGAGTTCTTCTGACAATCGTATCCCCAAGAAGAGGGTCCATTCTCACCACTATACGACCACTCTAAAAAATAAGTTCAAAATAAGTCTGGGAGGGGGCAGAGAGGTAGGGAGAGGGGGGCAGAGAGGGGAGAAGTAGGGTTGGGCAAGGAGTGTAGGGAGGTAGGCAAGACGGGGGAATGGAGAGGCCGAGGGAAAGACTAAGAGAGTAATTGGGAACATGATTACGAAACAGTGTAGTAAATGACTTCTAAATATAGGTTACTGAGAATCATATTTATTTTTCTAAAAACCATCGAGTTCCTCACAATACGTTTAATAACTCCGCAACCATTCAATATATTTGTATACATCCCTCACTTTTCACTTGCCGTCAAGTAGAAACCTTCAGTTTCTTCATGTCGATGCTTTTAAAACTACTTGGATGACGCCATAGGTCATCAGGCCCACAAATTGACAACAAAAATAATATTTGCATTAGGATAACGTGATGTCATTTTTGCCGTATTTGTAGTAGGGTAGTCACATGAGTGTGACAACCGAATGGCAGCCCAGAAAAGGCAAGAGAACAAGGGGGAGACCAAAGAGACGATGGCGAGACGGCATCATGCAGAGAGATGGGGCAACTTGGCAAGGACAGCTAAGAACCGAAAACAATGGAGGGATCTGGCGGAGGGCTAATTCCAGCAGTGGAAGGACACAGCCTAGATGACAGATGACAGTCACATGAGTAAGAAAGACTTTCACATAGAGTCCTTCCAATGCATTTTGAGTCAATATAAATTGTTGGTATTTACCTAGCTGAATAGCTAGATGACACTCACGCTCCGTCTTCAATAGAATACCAACAGAGGCAGCTTTGGTCAATTTGGTGTATTTTTCTAAAGATTTTTTGAACCTTTTCATTCGATTTCTATAAACATGGAACTATACAAATAACAGCTCCTCAAACTGGAAGTAATGACGCACTGAAAACGTCAAGCAATCCAAGTAACGTGCGTTCACTCGGTTTTCAGTTCTGATAACTGCACTCAATGCCCGAAATCCCACACACAAGTTTTGAGCCAGATCCGTTACTAGACAAATTATTTTTTGCCTTAAGCAATGATGGCAGATACGGGTAATTAAACAAGTGTAACAGCGATTCAGCTGGTCAGACAGGTCAAGTGGGTTTGAATCATTGTGATAAAACTAGACTAAATAGATTGCAGAAAACATTTCACAGCAGCCAAAATATCCGAAATTTACCAAAACGCACAAAAGGCTGCATTTCTCTAAAGATGGTTGCGTAAAAAGTCCATGATACATACCTTGTTGCACATGCGCCGTCGTAATAGCAGCCGTTGGGAGAGTAGATGGAACAGGGACGGACCCTGTCAAAAACGTGATATTGTTTTAAATGTCCGGCTATACACCATTTAGTTGATATCATACATTTTCTTCAACTTAAAATGTGTTGATATTCACTGCAAAGTCTACATATTACGTAGTGGTGATGCCAACTTCGTCACTGACTACGAGGTTTTAGCCTGGGTGTACATGTAATGGTCAAAGAAGTGCAACTATAGACCTAATTCACGCGGCGGACATTAAAATCCAAGGCGAGGCTCACTGCGATAAACAAAGCGGAAGTTGACATTGCGTGAGTTAAATGGCCTGTCCTTCGAGTCCAACCTGGATATTAAATCTTAAAAATGTGTCGACAATTAACTACAGAGACGTAGAAAAATACATTAGAGAACAAGTTAATGCACCAAAGAGTTGTCTGACGAAAGGGTATATTTTTTCGGAAAATTACAGGTTCGAAACATGCTATGTAAATATGACCAAAATTGCGGCGATCGTAGTGTTACGGATAAGGTATTATGCTGAATGCAGGGTTACGTTTCTTCTTGTAAATTATTGATAAAAATGCTTTCTACACGAACAAAGTCACTTGCTCGTATTGTTGACGAGTTCAAGATATATTCGACAGACGGTGGCGGCTCATAACATTTTGCTGTCATGTGCAGTTAGTCACATCCGGTTTATTTTGTTGATCAAGAATATCAACATCAAGCATAGCCTGATCCTTGTGAGGCAGAGACTACTGGGATTATCAGTTGATTTGTCATTGATCTGAAAGAATAATTGATGTTAATAAATATATTTTTATTAAAATAAAAACCAGGATCGTAACTGAAAATAAAATTTTTTTGACCATCAATTCTGCTTTCTTGGTTTTAATAATTCTTACGTGTATTTCATGACTTTTTGTGTTAGGTTTCAAATATCAATCTGGACCAAGTTGAATTTTAGAATTAAAACACCTAATTCGAGTCGTTCGTCCAAAGCATAGAGCTCAATTTCAGTTAACTGGACAGAGCAACTATAGTTATCATGTTCTTCCAGGAGACTCGTTCATCCGAGGGAAAGGTGCCTGTGCCTTCAGAAAGGGGATTTTTTTCGCCGAGTGAGGGAAACATCTACCTCCCAATCACCATCAATTGCACCCCCGACCTGTTGCAAGCTCTTATATGCTCTGTCTCAGTTTAAAGTAGCATTTTGTGCTCTTTCAAATTGTCACCTGTGTGGTTACAGGTGATTTGAACTTCAGAGAGAAATATTTAATCACTGGAGGAATTTTTAGGTCTCGCGGGGGCAATTTCGCGTGATTTTTCAATATTTTTGAGAGGGGAATAGGGCCTATATTCGGCCGCAAAATCGAGGGTTTGAGGGCCCTGTCCTTTTTGGAATGAAAAATGCGTCATGTAGTCATGAAAACACAGCCTGGCTGGCCGAAGATTCTCTGACCGTTGGTATGACGCGAGACTATCGAGATGCGACAAAATATGATCTAACTTTTTGAAAACATTTATAAATTTTACACTGACACATTTTCCTTCATTGCGGCGTATGGCAACGACCCAACGGTTCCTAATCTCGGCGTCCTTAGGGATTGTAAAGCAGACAGTTGAGTGTCCGTATTTTTTCTAGTCGTTCGAGCAAAGCGAAATACAATTATGCCGATAATCTAACAGAGCCATCGTAGCGAGCCTCGTTTTGGAACGCGCCCCCTGTCGGCGTGAATTAGGTCTATTGGTTTCGGAGGTGTTCACTTAGTATTTGTCCTTGAGTAGGCAAAACATTGGTCAAATTCTTCTTCCAAGCGCTGTCGGACTTTAAATGAAATTCAGAGCCATGTGTATGAGAAAATGGGTCTTTCCTTGACCTTTACTTAGATAGAAAATAGTTTCCAGGCTAGAGAAGGAATGACAGGTAATTATTGTTTCAGACCAGGCTAGCGGATTTTGCAAGGTTTCCAGTATGACCGCCAGGGGGATTCTTAGATTACAGTAGGGCTTAGTTAATTCCAACATTTTCTCTGATTAGTCGCAAGAATGATGTCAAGTAACCTAACAACGAGAAGACTGTCCATCTCATGAAAGGTAGAGAACAGTGACCATGACAACACAATTGTATGTTACTTTTAAAGCCTACTTTGAACGGATTTTTGTTTTTCTAAATGTTCCCCGTAGTAGAAGTTTTACTGACTAAAACTGGAAACATTCGTTTCCAAAAACGTATTTTCGATAGTCCAGCAAAGTTTCACAAATAGTGTAGCGTGGAAAAGCGCAACGTGATCCATGACTAATGATCAGACAAGGCGACTGCAATGAATGCTCAACCGCTAGCCAAAGTAAATGTAGGTTTATATACATAGACTACAATGATTGCTCAACCGCTAGCCAAAGTAAATGTAGTTTTATATACATAGACTGCAATGATTGCTCAACCGCTAGCCAAAGTAAATGTAGTTTTATATACATAGACTGCAACGATTGCTCAATCGCTAGCCAAAGTAAATGTAGTTTTATATACATAGACTGCAACGATTGCTCAATCGCTAGCCAAAGTAAATGTAGTTTTATATGCATAGACTGCAATGATTGCTCAATCGCTAGACAAAGTAAATGTAGTTTTATATACATAGATTGCAATGATTGCTCAATCGCTAGCCAAAGTAAATGTAGTTTTATATACATAGACTGCAATGATTGCTCAATCGCTAGCCAAAGTAAATGTAGTTTTATATACAAAGACTGCAATGATTGCTCAATCGCTAGACAAAGTAAATGTAGTTTTATATACATAGACTGCAATGATTGCTCAATCGCTATCCTTACGTAGTTGTACATGTATATACATATCTACTAATACAATAAAGTCATGAAGGATTGTATCGAAAAGTTTCCATTGAGCCGGATATTTGCAAAATACTAGATTTTAGAAAAAGTACATATTTTTAGAAACTATAAACCCTGGATAATTGATTGTTGACATTTAGAAAACCTCTGTCATTATTTAAGTCATATGACCATGTCTTTTTAACAAAAAGGAAAAGTCCGTTGATAGCAAAACAAGCGTCATTATCAATAATTGACCAATTTTTATGTGATACGATGACATTTCAAAGACGTTGCTGCAATTTTCCAAATTATATTTTATTTTTGTTTCATGTAACTTTTAATATTTTCATGAAAATCGTAAAAGTTCCCAGTTTAAATAGCCAATTTCTAACAACATTTTGGCTACTACTGTTTAAAGCACACAGCCATAGAAGCTTAAATTTTCATATAAATCCCACCAGATATTTCTGAGACACGATGTTTATTTTCCGAAGTGAGCCAAATTTGGACACAGTTTTAGGATCCTATATAGCCTTAATAACTGTTTGCGATGAATTGAACATACAAAACGCGATGTACCTTTCTCTACATATCCAAACACCCACTTCTGTGGCATGGTTTGGGCCTCCACCAACTGTTGAGTTTGTCCGTCTTTAGGTCCATAATAAAGTTTAGCACTGCATTGCGTGTCTCCAGTAAAGTCATCTCTCTCTTCACGATTGAAATATACCGAGAATTTGAAATCGTGTTCTCTGGCAACATTTTGCTGAGGCGCAACGTCTAGTCTCTGTGAAAGAACCTCTCTGTGTAGGGTTTCTGTCTTGGAGCTCTTTGACTTCAACATTAAACTAGAATTTGAGAACCATTACGTCAAACTGCATTCTTAAACATTTTTCAAAAACCATATTAGTTAATAGGAAAAACGTTTAAATCATCTTAATTAGCATAGGTATCTATGGCCGGGTGTGCCTAGCTGTCTGCAATATAATTCTGACTTAATGCTTGCCAGTCATCAGCTGAAATCAGGCTTGGTGAAATAAATACTAATTAAATACACTTTTTAAGGTATTTTGAAAATACTCTGCCATCTTGTCGAGTGTTGTTTAGCTCTGCGAGTTCGATTCAGCGTTAGCGCTAAACTCCGGGAATCACATTAAGCGCCGATAATGTCACTCAAAGCTGATGTGAAGTTTGTCTGCATCAAAATTTACGCGAAGATAAATATAGATTATTACATGGCGAAGTCGTTATCCCCCGTTATCTAGAAGTGAATCTCTAAATTAAGGTTAAGCAACTATTATAGCTTAAAACACGTTTTTTACACGCTAAGCTTCGACCGGGAAATTATCGTCTGCTAAAGTAACTGAATATAATTCTCAAGTCAAAGATCCTGACGACACGATACCTGCATTCAAACTGGAGATCGGTGATTTACAAGTAAGAGGACATGAGAGAAAAAATTCACTGAATTAAGATATCATTTTTATGGAAATTATGTGTCTTATTTTTCGGAGCGTATAAGTACAATACAATGCGGTTTGTTGAACGTGCGATTATTGCGCGTGCTCATTTAAGTATTCTATTTTCACACTTGATGACGTCAGTCGCTGAGTGGTGTAGTGGTTAAAGTCGGCGACCAGCAATACTAGGGTCCCGGGTTCGACCCCGTCCTCGGTTTCCCGCCAAATCGTTATCTCACTAGTGAGATAACTTTATGGGTTATTACACGGTTGTATCTGCCATTTGACGTATTGTGGTATAACATGTTTTATACCACAATGTTAGTGTCAAATGGCAGATACAACCGTGTAATAACCCATAAAGTTATCTCACTAGTGAGGTAACGATTTGGCGGGAAATCGAGGACGGAGTCGAACCCGGGACCCTGAAATTGCCGACTTTACCACTACACCATGCAGCGGCTGACGTCATCAAGAGTGGAAATAGAATACTTAAATGAGCACGCGCAATAATCGCACGTTCAACAAACCGCATTGTACTGTACTTATACCTTACGAAGAATAAGACACATAATTTCCATAAAAATGGTATCTTAATTCAGTGACAATTTTCTCTCATGTCCTCTTACTTATAAATCACCTATCTACAGTTTGAATGCGGGTATCGTGTCGTCAGGATCTTTGACTTGAGAATTATATTCAGTTACTAGTGGTAACCTACTTTAGCAGACGATAATTTCCCGGTCGAAGCTTAGCGTGAAAAAAACGTGTTTTAAGCTATAATAGTTGGTAAACCTTAATTTATAAATTCAATTTATTTCTATTATATTTAAGTTTTCAATTGGTTTTGAGTAAAAGCATTATTTGACAAAAATAGCCCGGATTTTCTTAACAGGTCACGACCTCCGACCCCGGGCCTCTGACATAGAAAGTAGTTACAAAGCCGTGGAGAGTCAGAAAAGGTAAATCGATTCATTGCAATGTTTCTCGTTTAGTACGCCCCTCGGGCGATAATTCTCCAAAATTCCCTCGGGCTCTAGATAACGGGGGATAACGACTTCGCCATGTAATAATCTATATGTATAAAATACATATTTATCATCCTGGGCCCAGTTGCATAAAAGTTATACGCCGTATAGCAACAATGACGTCGCATTATCACGCGTCACGTTGTTATTGTTGAACAATGCACATGACATCATGCAACAATCAAACTTATCCAGCGGATATCTTTTGAAGCTTTATGCAACTCAGCCCAGCAGTGTAAGACATAAACTCCCTAGCTCTCGAGTGGGTATGCAGCTAATCGTCAGGTGAGTGATAAGAAGGACAGGTACACTGTATATGTGGGTATTCTTATTACATTTTATGTACCAATTCTCATACAGCGTTTATAAAGTTTGGTGCTTCACATTGCTATGTACTCGGTATGTATTCATAAACGAAAACTTGCGTACCTGCATGATAAAAGGAACTCGGAGTTTTCGGCGGCCATAGCAACTGTCGCTGTTACCCGTATGTTAAACATATTTGTTCCAGCGTAATAAGGCACCATTCCTTTGCAATCTTCGCATTGGAGCCTGGCACTCAATTTGACATGTGGTTGTATGTCATCTGCTAAACAACAGGCATGCTAGAATTGAGAAATAACGATCGTCAAACCTAAAGTACACTCTAACGTGAAACTAGAGCACGAATAATTACAGTTATATTGTAAACATTATAAATGCACAAATTTGGCTTTCTTCAGAATTTCAAAGCTCAGAAATGGCTGATCGGATTTAAAAAAAAATCAGATACTATGTTTTATACACCATAGTTCTCTAAAATATTTTGGAAATTGTTTTTAAAACGGCCCAATTTTGCAAAAAGGGTCTCAAGAAAAAGGAATTCTGTGACTGCCTTTAGGAAAAATTCAAACGTTGCATATAACGAAAATGAATGGAGACTTTTGAAAACTGTAACAATATTTTGAGCTTTTTTCTTCCAGAAGTTGAACATTTGGTTTTGTTATCGTTAATACCGTTGTTTTGTTGCAAATATACGCTTCATTTTTTCTAAATTTTTCTAAAAACTTACATTTTTATATGACTCCATCAATGGCTGTTTGGTATAAAGTGAAAATCAGTTCTGCAGACCGTGTTCTCTCAGTCAATATTAGAGAGTTAAACTTGATAATTTTGTAGTTATTTGCTCCGTGAGCAGACTAGTCCAAAACCATACAGAATCTTGAACCTTTTATTTCAGAGATGCTTACAATCGCAGTCATTTTTATTAAGCTGTCTGCGTTACCTAACGTAAAAACGCCAATTTTAGTTCAGGTCAAGTGTACACATTATTGACAAACAAAGTGAAATATTGTCAAATGTGAACATTCTGCAACAGCCAAACATTAGTAAAACACTATATAGTACAAATCGTTAAACTTTTGTTCCAACTTGTTCAAAATAATTAACATTTTATTTTCTACGCGGAATCTTACTTTGAACGATGTGCAAGCGTGATAACCAAGTTATCAATATGATCATGTTTGCATAATTTGTTACTTGACAGCAAAGTGCACACAAAGCCAGAACGCTCAGCGTTCAAATGTGATTCGTCTCTAATTCCGCCGCTGTAGATTACAAGCAAATACGTTAACTACCATAACATCTCATTACATAATTACTATTTAATAAAAATATATTCACTATAAACCTTAAACCGGCGAGGAAATGCAGATCGCAAACATGTGGCGTGCTGACCAGACTTCAATGTTTACAATTTAGTAGAATACGAAAGATCAAATATTTGTTCGTCGCCTTTTTCTAACAGCTTCAGCTTACATACACGCTCATAATTTGCTTTAGAATATTTAATTTGCTTACCAAAACAAAAAAGACCAGCAAACGAAACATCTTCACAGTCTTCTCTTCTGTTAATGGTTACAGCTTAAATACAGTGCGCTGACACCACGTGACAGATAATGGTTAGGCGAGATCTGTCGCTTCCGAGACACAACGTAGTTCGTTCAAGACGATTGATTTGTAATTAAACATATCTACCCTTAAATACTTTTGATAGAAGAGGTGCAAAAAGCTAAAAACGTATTTTGTTTCGAAACTTTTCAAAGTTAGAGAAGTGGGCGTTAATGTCACCCCGGCAACGCATTGTCAGATACATGGCCCGGGCTGCGTTTAAAAAGCCTAAGACATTGTTTGCCATGCAGTTTCAACGAAAATATTCGCATATGGATCGGGAGCTGTGAATGCACTCCCAGAGTTCATGGAATGTATTCCAAGTGACATATCTCTCGCTGGAACGGAAACCACCATGACAGCGCGCGTGCCAAGCTTAGTAGATATATCATCGATTGCGCGCTTTAGAGACACGAACTGGGGTGCGTTAAGTAGTAGCGATTTAAATCTCTCGAAAAGGCAAGATCACGCAAGACCACCGAAAATCAACCAGTCGGTGAGGTTAGAAAGTTGACTTATGGGGCAGAGCTAACTGTGTTTCGTAATTCCACCGCGAGTGTCTCGAGTCTATGGAACACAGTCTTGCTTAACGCACAGGGTATTTGGAGCCCCTATGGCCAAAACTAAACAAGTCTTTTACATAAACGTTTGAAGGCAAAGTCATGTTACAGGCAAACAACTCCTATCACAATTTCCTAAAACTGTCACTGACCAATGTTTCATAGTCTAGTTGCCAGCCCAATTGCCCCATAGTGAACCCTGCAATGTCAATTACTATAAAGTGTTTTTGTTGAGATATATTAAATATGATCAGGAGAACAAACTTAGCTTTGTTGCGCTTTGTTTACTTTTGAGCATTTTTTTGCAAACTTGATGACTATCAGGGTAATTTAATACATTGTTTGTACCATTTTCTGTGACGAGAAGTCCATTTCTTATGTTGTTTTGTTGATGCAGGGTCATATTCAACGTCAAACCAGAGGTCACAGATCATTAATGTTTGAAGTTGGGATTATTCCCTTTAAATCTTGTTTATCGATAAGGTAACTACCTGTAAGTAGGTCATCTAAGGTCATTACACTCATTGGCTATTGTGCAGGAAATTACTTTACACGAGCCAACAAAAAGCCAGGTTACATGTAGAGAGCAACTTCATGTACATGTATGTCTGCTTCCTGGGAAGCCACTTGTGATTGATGTGATTATTTGTTTAAATTGGTCCTTACTTTAACTGGTGCGTTTAAATTTACATTGGTATGAGGCGTGCACAGATTAGTATTGCGTTGGAATTCCAAAATATCAAATTACGATAGTGAAATTACAGATTCAAGCTTTGCAACTCCCGTAAGTTCGAGGAAATGTCACCTGAAAATGCTTTGAGCATAGTTACCCTGCTTCAAATTTGGCTGTCGTCAAGCCTAAAATTACCTATCTTTGCCGTTACAATATCTGCCTACTACAGTTACGATACCCAGTTCAGTTTGGCAACACCCCGAAATTCCACCAAAGGTTTCACCCCAAGCATGGTTGTCACTTCCATCATCATTTCTTCATCACTCCTAGAATTGCTGATTTTGACCTTCTGACTCATATGAAGGGTAACACATCAAGCTGTTACTAGCTGACGTAGTAAATGTGCGCGTGATGGTCGCCTAATGTTCGCAGCACGTGTGCCTATTACAAGGAGACAGGTAGCACTGTGGAATGTTGTTTAACGTGGCATCTCATTGGTTAATGTAATGAAACTGACGTCATAACATTCAGTCATTCCCATCGGTTGAAATCTGGGAAACCCCTTTCAGTGTACTTCTAGGTAGTATGGCGACCACCTTTAACTTGAATAGTTGCAATTAATTGAAACAGGCAGTGATCGAGGTAAACAAGATCAAGGGAACCCCGATCCCGTGGCTAAGCCCAAACAAGTACAATGCATTGAAGGCGATGAGATCGATAAACTTCCAACCAATCTTGCATATTGTTGCCCACACTCGGAATTCCGTGTGCGCACACACGCAATTCCGTGTGTCGTTCATCGTTTCCAAAGGGCCTCTTTTCAGTATAGGTGCCGCTGTACCAGAGGGTGTGGGACATGTGTGTATTTCAACGCATTTTCCGTCAGAGACTTGTGGAATATCTGTCATCCAAACCATCCGTTGATTGAAAATATTTTGTATTACATTTGTGGTGTAGCTTAGATTGGAATTGATGCAAAGAATAGACAACAAGTTCCTAAAAGAACATGTTGCAGAGTTTGGACCTTGGAAAACGCGCACACTTAAATTGCAACCTAGGCTATCCTACTAGGCTGAATGGCAAAGATAAGAATAATCAATTTCATACATTTCCGATAACTCAGCAGCACAAAACAAAGGTCTATCAAAGCACACGATCAGATTGGGGTTGGCTGCCTAAACAGGCAGTCGCGTTGCAAAATCCTGCCAAGCAAAAACTCTCTGAGTTATAAAGTCTTGGGTGCTTTATTTTCAGCTGTAGATATAATATCACATGAACAGCAGCTCCTCATCTGTTAGTTGAATACACTTTACAAGCCTTATTTCACCAAGTAACCCTTGTTATACGATGAGCCGATGGCGTAAAACGATATTTATAAACTTGTACAAGTTGCACTAACAGTTTAGCCAACGGGAGGAAGAGCCTACCGACAAAGTTGTGCCGATCGATTGATGGATGTTTGCAGATAGAGTCATGCTTATACAGAAAAAGGCTCTTCGCAATGGATTGCGGGAAGACATTCTGTTCGAGCTAAATGAAGTCTACACTCTTTCACATTACTGCGAAATGTAGAACTGTCAAATGTTGTTTAACATGGCTTCTCATTGGTTAAGGTAATGAAACTAACGTCTTATTCTGTCATCCCCAGTGGTTGAAATCTTGGAAACCTCTTTCAGTTTACTGCTACTGACTTGAATATAGTTACCGGTACAATTTATTGAAACTAGCAGTGATCGAAGTAAACAAAATCAAGGAAACCCCGATCCAGTGGCCTAAGCCCAAACAAGTACAGTGCATAAAGGCGTGTGCAAGTGGTAGCGATGTGATCTGTATTCTTACAACCAAGGCATTCTCATCGATGCCCACACACGGATGTTCGTGTGTCGTTCATCATATTTCCACAGGGTCACTTTTCAGTATAGGTGACGCTGTGTCAGAGGGTAAACAAAGTCAAACAACCCACATTTCCGGTCATCAGCTGGCGAAATTGAACGACAGTTAACGGGTTTGTAACCATAAAGATGTCAATATAACAAAGCGGGCAAACCCGCGTTTGGTTAAAATTTAAATAAATCTTTGTATAATATGCACCAAACGAAAGACCATCTTTAAACCCTTTTCCTATTTATGTCTGGAATTTGTAGTCGGCTTTTCTTAAAATTTGGTAAACAGGCTTCTATTAAAGAGATGATGACATCTTCCCGTTCTAGACGAGCCCGAAACAGTCTCTAGGCGATGGGTCAGAATTTGTCGGGCTTCTAGAAAAATGGTTTTTGTGAGTACTTTAGGGGGGCAATTTTATTTTGGTGTTTTTTAACTCATTTACTAGAGTGTTTTCAAAATCTAAAAAGTTCCCACATATAAAATTACACATTTTTGAGAAATTTGAGTTTGCAGTTGCATAATAACCACCATAGAGCTTAGAGAACTTATATTAGTAAAAACAACAGTTTTTGCTATTTTTTTGTAAAGCAAGTAATATTAATATGGTCCTATCGATGTCATTGTATTGAACAACAATTCACTCACATTACATGTTTTACTATTGTAGACTAATTGTAAACAGTGAAATTTAAATATGTAAAGAGACACCTAGTGGCAGAAATGGAAACTAGATCTGAATGTTACTAGGAAGTTATTCTGGCATTGTCAGGCAACAAAAATAACACAAAACACTTGAGACTGGGTAAAATCTGTGCCTCAATGACTAAAACATTGATTAATGGTGTAAAATGTAGCTTGTTTGCATAATACACCAGAAATACGTACAAAACCAATATAGTTGAATGATCCCTATGAATGTGCACACAGACTGTATGAAAATAATAGATTATTCTGACAGCGTTTAGTAAGCATTATGAGACAAATACATGACAATGATCAAAGTATGTAATTTTTATGACTTAATCAACAAATAAAATTCACTTTTTAATACAAAGAACACGAAATAATGGGGTTTGAGGTCTATTTAGAATTGCTCGTCAAAGAGCTATTCAATGTTATGCAGTCAGTGTTGCTGATGTTACTGCAGTTGTCACAGCTGCACGTTTCTATACAGTTTGACCCAGCATTGCAGCACAAACTCATTTTCCCAGCACAAATGTTCTTTTTGCACTTGAAGCGTTCACCATTTAGTACTGTCAATGGAGCTTCGGGCATTACCATACAGTTTAATTGCAAAGATCCACTTCCAATGAGCCAACTATGGTCGAATAGAGAGGGTACAGCACTGCACACTGGTGATTGGCCCACATGTAATGAACGGTCAAACAATGAGTCCTTGTTTGAAGGTGGGTAGGATTTGGGCAAACGTTTGATTCAAAATATGTTATAATGGGCTGTGTTAATTAGAGTCAGCAAGTGAATTATTGAACACTAGCCTCCCAATTCACTTTCGTATCTCTTAGTTGGGCACAAACTACAACAGTGAGTAGCTTCAACAGTCGTTTCTTAAGATTGCCTGTCCAAATAACTTCATGCACACCAGCTTTCTGGAGAACAGTCTTGCTTTAGTTTTGAAAGGCAAATGACATCTCCATGTGCTAGAAGCTTTGATTCAATGAACTCCAAACAAAACTGCAGGAAAACCTCTCTGAAAACTGTGAATTCGTCACTCTTCACAATCTTTGTCTTTCTATTTTTTATAGCATGATGATCTGTGGTACTTGGCTTCTAAGACACAAGGTCTTTATTTTTGAATTTCATTTGCATATTCAGGGCTCTGGACTGAGCTCTTGCTTACAATACAAGTCCAACTGAAAAAAACCTGAACTGTTAACACTAATTTACTATATAACTATGAGTAAGTTGGCATGCAAATTTTTCAGACGGACTTATCAGGAACTGATCCACCACCAGCCTAACAAATTTGTATGCCGTCTGATCTGTCACCTAAAAATGTTGATCGTCAAATAATCAGATTAGTTGATGCAACTGAAAGTAAATCAGCTGATATACCACTGCAGTGATTGAAATTTATTTTTTTGAATCAGATGCTCATACCATAGTCAATCGATTTATACTTAAGGTAACCAACGTTTGACGAAATCGACAGTGGCTTTCACTGTCCTCAAATTATGACTGACGGGGACGTTGGCCACTTAGGCACTTTAATTTAATTACCATTGCAGCTACCTAAGTAATTAATCGTTACAAAAAATGGGAAGAGGTTCCCCCTATCCCAAGATTACGGCAGGGGATGACGGCCACTTGAGCATGTTGATTGCAACCATCTATTCCATTTAACATTCTCAAAAATTTTTGACTTAAAGTGTTTAAAATCACACCCACAGTATAACGCCATATGATGATCCCCTGGCGCAAGCAGGGTCGATGTGGCAACTGAACAAGGGAGTGTTCGAAAAACAGGATTGCAAGAGTATTTGTTTAAACTGGGAACAAATGGAAACATTAACGGCCTACTCAGAGGCATCTCTCTACGCGGTACTTCTAAACTTATAGCAACATGACTTATGGTTTAACCAGTGTGATGCTTAATTTGCCGAAAAGCATCCGGCATATGGAGTGCCTATGGTATGATCACCGTCTCTACTGGGTCAGCGGTATTGTCTAAGGCCTAGTCAGCCAAGGGGCTGAACAAGTTAAAAAACAACTGGTGATAATACTGAAACACATGGAAAACACCACGATGTACCTTTCAAAAACACGTAACTGTTTATCAAAGCTATTAAGTTGTTACTTCTTTCGCTTTCTTGATATGTGGTCCATAATATACTTTTCCTGCTAACAAATGATGCACTCATGTTTCAGAATGTTCCTATCTTGTTCATGTTAATTGGTTGTTTCAGATATTGGAAGTCTAATTGATTTTCTTGGGAAATTTTGAGTAACATCTGTATCACTTTCAGCGGCTTCAGCTTTAGTACTACTGCTGGTGTCTTGAAACGTTGCTACGCCTTTCTATGTCCCTTCAATTTTTGGTCTGGCACTTGGTCTTCCACAGCACTGTACTGTAGTGTATAGGCTATAGCAGGACATGCAGCTATTTTCTGCACAAAAGTTTGTGACACCTCTTCTTCTTTTTGATCTACTGATCTGCAGAGTTCCAAAGTCCATCAGCTTTCATCAAGATGCTTCTCTAAGCTTCTTCGGGTTCTGGCATCACAATTTTGTGCTGTTTGATAAACTTTGAATTATACAGGCATCACACTCCATGGGAGCCGCCATATTGAAGTAACTAAGCACAACAATACAGTGTAGCTCTCTGATTGGTCAGTTCAATAGAAAAGCGCCACCAAGTGGCAGGAATGTGCATAATATTTCGTGCAACAAAAACACCTTTTTTCAAAAAAATGTGCAAGTGTCGACGTGGGAACTTTATGGAATTTGATTTATAGGTATATTATCTAGCCACATAGAAAAAACTAGGTTGCCCCCCCAAAGTACTCACAAGGATGAACGCTATGAGATCTGGCCCACCGACTACTTGGCCGTCTAACGTTCACTGAGGTTTAAATAGATGGCTGTGTAACGTCCCGTTCAGACATTAACTTTTGACGCTGCGCAACTGACAAGGCGGAAGTTGTACTCAGGAATGTGGAGAGCTCATGTGCAAAGATTAGTTGTTATTATTGTTATGGTGCTTCTTGTCAAGCCTCGAAGCCTTCTCTCTTCTCAAAAAGTAATAAAATGGAAGCGATATCAAAACGGTAAGAATCGTTTATTTTTGACAGAAAAAATGACAAAACAAAATGACAAAAATACATAAGTTACACAATAGCAAGTAGTATGTGACAATTAAATTGGCTGGACTTGCTAGGCAACCATGGCAATAAACGTAGTTTTACTAATCAAGTACAAAAAATGTAAAGTTTGGTCAATAAGCAGTCAGTGTATCAGAATTGAGGTACATGATGAAATTTCATATTCAGAAAAACGTTTGTCTAAACGTTAGAACGTCAACCTTGGGTATAGTCAAATATTTTCTGTTTGCTATGAATAGAAAACGATCAACCTCACATAACATTCATAGAGACAACACTGTTTTCTAACTACATTAAACGTATTTACGCCTTGAAATAAAGGGCCTTCTCTTGCGAAGTTTGCTTTTTGCGAACGGTTCGCCAACGGACTTCTCTTTTCATATTCAAGTTAAGAAGTACTTTGCAATATTTTGCAAACATTACTTTAACGTCATAATACTGAGCTTGCATTATTAATAGAGTCTCTTCATAATCTTTACGCGTACATGTATGACCAGAAGCACAAAGGTCGGCGAGAACGAACTAGACATAGCGTAAGAGCAAAAGTATTGATAACATTGTTTCTGTGTATTCAGGCCAGAACGTCTGCTTGTATGACAAAATATCTGTCAAAAATAATCGTGACAGCATAAGTAGACACAATTTTTGTTGGGTGCAATAGTCAATACCGTGCCCAAGTATTTATAGTATGTTGCAATGCTCTAGAACTGTTCACTAATTCAAGCACATTCCATGAATTTCCCTGAAGGTTGTTGTGCGTAGCTAGGGCAGCGCAGGACGTCACTGACAAATATTAATAGCTCTCGGTGCGATCCTAGATTGAAGTATTTCGAATTAGTATCTGTGAACTTTGACCTTTGAACTCAAACACTTTCAGCAACTGCCACTGTCGTTGACCAATTCGATAACTAATTGATGACAATGGACGAGCACTCCAGTGGCCAAATGATGGTATCACGTGATAAAGTGGATTGTTTGAATCCATAGACACCCTTGAAGTCTTCAAATATTCATGTAGTTGAAATATACGTGTGCATAATGTTGTTAAAACTGACATCGTGCAACGAATTTAATCTGTTTTCAAAATGATTCCAATCTTTAGTTTAATAAGGAACCCTTTGAATTTCACAATTTTACCAGAAAGGCTTTTGTTCACGCGGCTATGACGGAAAAACTAAATCTGTGACCCCATTTTTTGTAATATTGCTGTAAGCAAAGGTGAAATATAAACATGAAAATTCTTAAAAACTCAGCCATACAATGAAACTGCGTCGATCATCCTTCAACTCACTTTTCTCTACCATCTTAAGTGAGTCACATTTCCATCTGCCAGCCTTCTGGGGTTCTACTCGTCTTCCTATATATGTTTAGACAGTGCGTTATTCTTTCTTTGGTTTACTGACAATAAAAGAGCATCGGATATACAATCTACTATTTTCTTCAACAAACCCTTTCCTTGCAGAAGGCCTGTAAATTGCCCGATAAAGTTTTCCTACGCCTACTCTGTCGAGCGTGAGAATGATAGACAATTTATTGAGCAAAATCACGACTTTGTTGTGCTGGGAAACCTGTGATACTCTGTTGGACATAACTGCAATCAGAAAGTTGAGCAATAGTATCGACACAACACCTACATAGCAAGTGTGCATGACGATAACAACGGCTTCTTCAGGAGAGTTCATTTCAAGACCGCTTGTGACGTCTACCATGTTGAGCATCATCTTGAAAGTGGAATACATACTGTCGAAAAAGGTTTCGAAGCCTTTGCTTAAGCACTGGCCTCTCAGGATGGCGAAGAAGCACGTTGCAAACGATACGTATATCAGTCCAAATACTGCCAAAAAGTTAAACATGCTTCGGAACATTTCGTGAAAAATGATCACGAACTGGCCGATTACTGGGAAAATCCGAATAAAATACAGCAAGGACCAGAAGTTGGTCACAATTGATATTGCCAGTGCAAAATGGGCCAGAAAGAGATTCTTTGGAAGGTCGCGTCGGTCTTGAAAAACAAATAGAGATACTGCTGAAGAAATTATGTGCATGAATTCGATAGCCGTGTAAAGGTCGTCTTTCGCCACGTAAGTTGAATCACTGGTCTCATTAGCTACTTCTTTGGTGAACGTTTTGTTGCGGTACGTTACTACGGTTTCCGTCACGTGCCAAGTAACGGCAAATAAAATGCGACCTGCGGTAATAAAAATGACAAGACCAGTCAAACCGTCCTGACCCAGAATGGTTTCAAAATGCATGGAACTGAGATGCGGACATTCGATTGATATATTATGGAGCAACAGCGTAGCCTGTGAATTGTTTAAGAATGCCAGCTTTGAGTAGTTGATAATCAAAAGGCTAAATATTACAACGTACAGAGTCTTTAAACACGTCCATAACACAAGGATTGTCAGTAGTTGTGTTATCTGTATGGAAATCCAAGAGCCGAAAGGTGGTGTTAAGACAATCTTTGACGCGTTACCTTCTAATTGATCGTACGTCAGACGACGAAACATTTCGATAGGTGATTTTGACCTGCGGGAATTCGGACCATTTTTACAATAATCTGTGACGTCGTACCAAGTTTCCCAGCGCACACCTTTTTGCTTTTTGATGCAGTGGACACCTTCGGTATTGAAGAAATCTTCAAAAATTCCAAACGTCGCAACTTTCGCGGCCAACTCTAGAGGCCGATACCCTGAGCCATTTTCGTCTAGCAACAGTCGTTGAACTCCATTCAACGGAAGCCTTGAAAAGGTTTTGAAGAGTGCGCGGTACGTATCTTCGTAGTCCCGCCACACGGCGGAAGCCAGAACGCAGACGTGGGCAGCATTGTTACCATCTGCAAAAATAGCACCGAAAACTTACATCGTTGATAGAATTTCTTTTCGTCATTAGACGCCACATTTGTGTGGGAATGGAGAAGCTTGTTTTGACAGTACCTTTAAACAAAGAACTCTCACCCTCAAATGTGTGACTGTCATTTACCTAGGAACGTCAACTTTTGAAATTTTTACGAAACGTTGAAATCTCGTCTTTTAACAACCAAGTTCAAGAGCTTTTCTTCGTGTAGGTCATTGAACACACGTTCAACACCAATTGGCATTTACTCACGGCGATGGCCTTTTTACTACCGTTAATTTCTGTAACTGTACCTCCACGGTTTGCCCGAAGAAAATGCCGCGTGAAATTTTTACCTAAACATGCGCGCACCCAGCATAAAATATAGGGGGGGGTCTAACTTTTGACAATGTGAACCTTTACTAACAAGAAAAACGGGGGACTAAAAAAACGACGTACCGCGTTTCAGAGTTATGAATTGTGCATTCGCCAAATGGGGGGGGGGGCGGCTCATTCGAGCTCCCCTGGGTAGACCGTTACATTTAGATTTGACTTTACCAACTTGGTTCCATCTGCAACTGTTTCCTCCGATTCATGCACTACACGTTTTTCCACGTCTGTGTAATGTCTGAACGCTGTCGTCTACTTGGACGATTTGCAGTGTCCCTAATGATGTTCATAAAACAGTCGCATCCCAAGCTGATACACCAGACAAGCAGACACCTTAGAAAAAACCGTTGTTGGTGTTTTATAAAGGCATTAACATTTCTACCATTTCTGGGAAATCGTCTAGTGCTAGGAGTCTAATCGTCCAGTGCACGGAGTCTAATCTTCCAGTGCCCGGAGTCTAATCGTCCAGTGCCCGGAGTTTAATCGTCCAGTGCCCGGAGTCTAGTCGTCCAGTGCCAGGAGTCTAGTCGTCCAGTGCCCGGAGTCTAATCGTCCAGTGCCCAGAGTCTAATCGTCCAGTGCCCGGAGTCTAATCTTTGTACTGGAAACAAAACTTAAAATTATTTTGGATTTTCCATTTTGTTTGAGCGAACTCAACATGAGTGTCTCATATTCTGTACTGAAGTACATTTAGGTTTACGTGTCTAATTCTAGTTTGCACTTCGTGACCGCAGCGTTAAAAAAACTACAAGCTGAAGTCTGAACTCGAAATCTCGAGTTTTTTTGCCTGCCAAGTCTTAAGTTTCTACTCGAGTTGGTATCTCAAATCAAGGGGCCATCAAGGGCGACCTTGTGCTAGTCAAATCATACTTTACTCGTGCAAAGAACAATTATATAGACACTTATCTTGAGTTTGCACAAAAATATAACGGAAAAGGTCAAAAACAATTTCGAGTTTGATTTCGAGTACGAAGATCAGACCCCGTAATGAGAGAGTACTTTCATTCACGGAGACATTATACTCACGATCAGCGGTCTGGACTAGACGAACTTACTTTTATCAGTAACAAAGGGATCGGCTCCATTCTCCAAGAACCATTCGACAATGTTAGTCGATCTCAAGGATATGGCAAGCAACAAAGAGCGTGACAACCTGGCAGGAAATAGCTTTGAAGAACGCTTCCTTTCATATGAATACATGGCGTGCTTGCTCTTCATGTTTGGAAGGTCTTCAAACAGTTCATCGTCCTCTGTCTGAAACAACATTTGCCACTAGAAATTGACTTATCGGTGAATTTGTAAGCCGGGCAATCGATTTCCCTTCTAGAAACTAAAGGGTTTAGTTGATTCAATGTGTAATATGCGTTTTTGCTCTGTTTCTAATAAATCACATTTTACGCTAATGTCACGATCAGTGATAAGAAAACGTGAGATTTTCGCACTAATTCAAAACACATTTGTTTCAATTATATTGGTTAATACGACATACATAGCCTATCCCTGCGCCAGAAGGCAATTGTTAATCCAGAACGAACAACTGTGGACGAAACACTAAGGTTTATTGAGAACTAAATAGAATGAACGATGCCAGCACAAAATGGCAGACGGCAAAGAGATAGAGGGCGCTGACTACAGCGAAACGACATCTGGCGGACTGGCGCTGGTTATAAAAAGCAGTGTTTTTAACCCGATGATTTACAGTTTTAATGTGACGGAATATGTCAAAGGAAAGTGTCAATGGTTGACTACATATTTTGTTAATTTGACCAAATATATTAACGCTATGTGCGCCTTGATTACTCGCCCTAGTCGATTGACGACCCAAGGTTTGAATGGAAAACTGCTTTGACGTGAAAACAGTCTGCAGTGGACTTGCAAATTGTCTGGCGTGCCCTTGGTCGTTGCTTTACTCAGCAATGGTTATTAAAGAACACTGTACCCAGAACTTCACGGGTTAAAACATTAAATTCTCATAATCAGCAAGAGTTTAATAAAATCTGATTGTATTCACTTTTCAAGTAGATTATTGACCGTTGTTATTATTGTACCAAGGATGGAACATTCACTGACATTGCTTATCACACCATACGTACTGAAATATCGTTTGCAGAAAAGAGTAATTGATCCACAACAGTTAACAACACTGCAAATGGTTGACAATCAATGCAGGGCTCGACATACATGTACTACGATCAAACACTCGAAAATATCAGTGGAAAAAATAAAAATTAAATACGAGTATAAAACTGACCTCACTTGCAACACTGGTATGCCAAGTGGACTTTCGGCGTTTTTTTTCGGTGTAGCAGTTGCCGGCAACCGCATCTCCGACAGCAGACCAGGAGATCGTGTTTAGCGTTGTCCACGGCCTAGTTTAAGACACTTATCCGCGAAGCCAGGGAGCGCCCTGGTCAACCACGACCTTTGAAATTGAAATACACATTTCCTGTAACCGTAATTAAGGTAGCTGCCGACGCTACAGTTAAATCGGTGGTCTCTAACCAACGAATGTAATCGAGTACATAAGTGCGCAATTTGAAATAGGAGAAAACACACAATGAAAGGGTACCCGCCAAAATTCTAGGCATAACATGCCATACGAATACCATCAAAATTGTTGAAGATACATACAATATAAATCTAAATACGAACTCCTTCCACTTGTTCGCGCTGTTCAAACTTTTACAAGTCTAACGACTGAAAAACTTCCTGTCAAAAAATTTCCGCCAGACATGGTATATCCAGGCCGAATGACGTATATCGGAGCGTGAGGATAATGCAATGCAAATTTCACAAGAAAAAAATCTTGTGTCAAATATTGGTTACGTATTGATTCAATAACTAATTTTGCATGGAGTTTTTCTCTGTGTCAATGGCTGCAGTGATTACAATACTTGGAACAGTGTACAAGTAGACGGTAACAATCCAAACTGAAGGCTCACTTAGCAAAAAAGGCAGAGGAAAGTTTGCCAAATGTCACACGGTACGTTCGGCGCTTCTGTGTGAATGATCAGTTCTTTGGATGGAATAAGGTAGGTCAAACATACTGCACACATCACGAATTTTTGGCCGACCGGTCGGAAATTGGTCGACGACCGGCCGTCGACCTGTCGTCTAGCCGACCAGCAGCCGACCAACAACGGTCGGCTAGGAGCCGTCTGCTTAGTCGCCTCTGTGGTCGGCACTTGGGTCGGCTAATTGGTCGCCTAGCGTAGACGACCAATTCGGATTAAGCGTGTCCTTGGTCGGCAATTACCATTTTATGACTT